>PVJC01010348.1:16173-43993 GCA_004026665.1 Murina feae
AAAAAAGATAATCGCTAGTTCTTTCAGAATGGAAGAGTTAATAGCTTAATGTGATGACACTTTTAATTGGAATTTCAGTATTTGGACTTTATTCTATTTGAACCTTGAAACTATAATTTCTAATTGAATAAAAACAGATATTTTCAAAATATACTCTTCTCCTGTCAAATTCAATTCAGAATCAACCCTGAGAATGGAAACTAAATACTAAAAGCCATTAGTATTGCGATGTGTGCAGTAGCTCTGAATTAGTAAAACTAGCTTTTATAGAAAATTATCTCTGGAAAAGCACAAACAAATAACTGAATATAAAACATGATAACCCAATAATTGCCAAGGCTTTTGTTGCATTCATATTTCAAAAATACCTCTGATGATTATTGCATCTTTGTAACTAGAGTCTGCTTTAAGCAAAGTATCCCTGAATTCCTTTTGCATTTTTAATTTAGTTTGTTTATTTATTTATTTATTTATTTATTTATTTATTTATTTAGTGTTGAGATACACATAATACAATATTTGCCATTGATGGTGTGCAGTTCAGTGGCCTTTACATACATTCATGGGTTGTGAAACCATCACTACTGTCCAGCTCCAGATAGAGTTCCACCTGGATCTGAATTTTCATCATCTTTTTTTAAAAATAAATCTTTATTGTTCAGATTATTACAGATGCTCCTTTTTTAAACCCCCTTAGCTCCCCTCCACCTGCTTTCCCCACACCCTGTGTCCTTACCCCCACCACTGTCTTCATCCATAGATTTTTGTCCAGTCTCTTCCCATACCCCTCATACCCCCTTCCCCCTGAGAATTGTCAGTTCATTCCCTTTCTATGCCCTTACTTCTGTTCTATTCACCAGTTTATTCTGTTCATCAGATGTTTCTATTGACTTAATTGTTATATTCACTGGTTTATAGATATGTATTTATTGTCACTTTGTTGTTCATAATTTTTATTTTTACCTTTTTCTTCTTCCTCCTCTTCTTAAAGAATGCTCTTCAGCATTTCAAATAATCCTGTTTTGGTGGTGATGAACTCTTTTAGCTTTTTCTTGTCTGTGAAGCTCTTTTATCTGACCATCAAATTCACATGATAGCTTTGCTGGGTAGAGTAATCTTGATTGTAGATTCTTGCTATTCATCACTTTGAATATTTCTTGCCACTCCCTTCTGGCCTGCATGGTTTCTGTTGAGAAAACAGCTGAAAGTCATATGGGTACTCCTTTGTAGATAATTAACTGTTTTTCTCTTGCTGCTTTTAAGATTCTCTCTTTGTCTTTTGCCCTTGGCATTTTAACTATAATGTGCCTTGGTGTGGTTCTCCATAGATTCTTTTTGTTTTGGGTTCTCTGCACTTTCTGGACTTGTAAGTCTATTTCTTCCACCAGGTAGGGGAAGTTTTCTGTCATTATTTCTTCAAATAGGTTTTCAATATCTTGCTCTCTCTTCTTCTGGCACCCTTATAATTCTGATGTTGGTACGCTTGAAGTTGTCCCAGAGGCTCCTTACACTATCTTCATATTTTTGTATTCTTTTTTTCTTTTTTCTTTTCCAGTTGGGTGCTTTTTGCTTCTTCATATTTCTAATCTTTGACTTGATTCTTGTGAATCTCTAATCTGTTGTTGGATCTCTGTATAATATTCTTTATTTCAGTCAGTGTATGCTTAATTTCTAGTTGGTCCTTTTTCATATCCTTGAGGATCTCACTAGGTTTATTGAGGTTCTCACTAAATTTATCGGCAGTTTCTAGAAAATTCTTGAAAAACCTTAAAACCATGGTTTTGAACTCTATATCCAGTCGTTTGCTTTCCTCCATTTCTGTCATTTGTGATCTGTTACTTTGACTCTGCATTTTGGCTGCTTCCCTGCATTCATAGAGTGGCTTTCTGTGCTAGGTGTCCTATAGGGCCCAGTGATTCAGCCTCCCCAATTACCTGGGGTGGACACTCTTGTTGTATGCCTTTGAGGGCTGGGTGCACAGTCTTGTTGTAGTTAAGTTTTGATTGCTGTTGGTATCACTGGGAGGAAATGACCTCCAGGCTTTTCTCCTCATTGTTTGGGGTTTGGAACTTTTGGAATTGTCTGTCCCAGCTGCAGTCTGTTAGGTTAGGCTGCAGGCAGACAGGCTCACAGCTTGGGTGGGGTTGTAAATTGCTTGGGACGGGGTCTCAGGGAATCATCAGGGCAGAGCAACCCACAATGGCTGCCCCTCAGCGGTCTCCATGGCTTCTCCCTGTTTTGGCGTCTCTATGCCCTGGTGTCTGTGCACTCCTGAGTCCCTGAGTCTTGGAACTCCGTGTCAGTGATCACTGCGAACAGTTCTGCTAGAATGCCACTCTCGTCTTCCACCCCATTGCCAGACAGCCCACAATGAGTTCAGTGCAACCCTGAAATTTGTAATCCCCTTCCAAGCCACAGACCTAGGTACAGCCACCACCACCATTTCTCCCACACCACCACCGTTTTGCTAAAGTCTGTACCTCTCAGTTTTGGTGCTGAGAACTTCTGCTCAGTCTCAATGCACTCCTTCTATTCCCTTCTAGTTGTAAATCTTCCACTCCCTTGGTTCTGGAAGATGGCCATTTAGCTTTATAGTTGTACTAGGGGCTCAGTGCACAAAAATTTGTGTACTCAGGAGAGGGGTTCCCTCAGCCTGGCCTGTACTCTCTCACAGTGTGGGACCCCTCGGGGGATGTTCACCTGCTGGCTTTCCTGGCCAGCCTGGGTGAGGTGCTGATGGCTGTTTGCAGGCTGCCCACATCCCCTTCAGATTTTGGGTCCTTACTGGGGTGCCTGGGCAACCTGAGTGAGGGGCTGAGGGACATTTTCAGGCTGCCCACATCCCCTTCAGGTTTTGGGTCCTTACTGGGGTGCCTGGGCAGCCTGGGTGAGGGGCTGAGGGCCATTTTCAGGCTTCCCACAATCCCTTCTGGGTTCGATTCTCTACTGGGGTAACTGGCCAGCCTGGGTGAGGAGCTGAGGGCCATTTTCAGGCTGCCCACAGCTTCCATTGATCCAACGTCCCAGGGAGGCTGGCTGGAATCAGGTTTCTGGGTTTTACTTATCTTCTATAATTGAAACTTTGTTACCTTGAGCAGAGGCCTAGGCAGGTTACAAAACCTCCTGTTTGCTTCAGCTCTGTGGTTTCTATAATTAAAACATTGTTTCCGTGAGCAGCGGCTCAGCCAGCCTAGGCAGGCAGTTGCAGCAGAAGCCTCCTGTTTGCTCTAGCTCCATGGCTGCTGGCCTCCATCTTGTCTGGTTTAATTTGCATACAGCTGCTCTGATTGGCTGGTGGTGTGTCTTGGCTGGTGGGCGTGGCTTAGGTGTCTTGAGTGACAGTAAATTTGCATATTACTCTTTTATTAGATTAGTTTTTTTTTATGTGGTTGTGGGAGGCTGCGCATTCAGGTATATACCTTATGTTGCCATCTTGGTTCTCTCCCTAATTTAGTATTTTTTAAACTTTAGTCTTAAATAAAGAAATTAATTTGCTGTATTCTTTAAAAGACTTAACTTGTATATGCCTCTGTAAATGTGACTCATCCTTAAAATCAAAGTCAAGAAGTATTTATACATTATGAGGACACAATTTTCAAGGATATAGGCATTTTGCCATTAAATAGTTGTCTCAATTGAGAAACAAAATTGTGCAGCTCAGTTTTAGATTGATTTTCATACATAGATCTAAAGGAAAAAATCTCATCCCAACTTTGGAAAAGTGTATAGGTGAATAGATTAAGAAAAAAAATCTCATAGACACAGACAACAATATGGTGATTACCAGAGGGAAAGAGGGGTTGGAGGAGTTAGAAGAGGATTAAGGGGGGATAAATGGTAATGAAAGGGGACTTGACTTAGGGTGATGAACACACACTACAATATACATGTGATGTATTATAGAATTGTACACTGGGAACCTATATAGTTTTATTAACCAATGTCACCCCAATAAATTAAATTGAAAGATAAAGAAATCAATAAATAACAAACAAAATGAAAAACCTATATTGTGTTAGTGTGCTTTGTGATATAATACTGATGAGCTGAAGAATAGAAGTAGAATATTCTAAATTTGATAAAACTTGTTTTTACATGCTTAAATAATTTTGTGCTATGAAAACAATATTTTTGAGATGAAAAATTACTGTTCTCAAAATATATGTATTAAAATTTCAGCATAACTTTCTCAATCCAGAGAATTACCTTGCATGTCATAAATTTAGCATAAATGGAAGCTAACAATCTTCCTAAAAGTTTGAGCAGAATGCAGCTCCTCCTTAGTTCCTAAAGTTATCACTCTTTCATATCCAGTTCTAATCATTGTTCATAAAAACCAAGTATAATGTTTACTCCAAACATTTTTACTATATGGCACAATATTAACTTGAGTCTATAAAAATCACTTCATTGTTAATTATAACTTCATTCTTCTAGAAAATTTAAGTAGGGTAAACTGGCAGGAATTCAAGAATGGAGAGTCAAGTTTTTAGCACATTAGATGAGGGATATATTTACATATTCTTTGTTTTTCCCTCCTTGATATTTTGTTTACATTCTTTTAAAATATTCAGAGCAAATTTACCATCAATAATTTATTTTGATTCCAATTGTTTTGTAAATAGTACACATAATAAATAAATAAATAAAGAAAGAAAGAATTAGCTATGTAGATAACAGTAGTAAAGATTAGCTAGCTTTCCTGATATAATGATCATTAATATTCAGCATGATTGCCATTTTCCCTATAAAACTTTTACTAGTTAAGTAAGACTAATAGTAATTTTGGAAATCAGCAGTCCATATTGTTCAAATTGTCTTTTCAACTCTAGAAGATTCTAAATAAAAACTTTTTTAATATAGGACCTTATCATGCATATAAAAAACATATTGCCAATATGGAAATATTAAAACAATATTCCCAATTTGTTCTCTATACCTATGAATTTGTTTCTCTTTTGTTCATTTATTTTGTGTTTTTTTTTTCTTTTTAGATTCCAGGTATAAGTGACATAATATAGCAGATGATCATTTCTAAGGTATGTAAATGTCTAATCACTATGTTGTATTCCTAAGACAAATACAGTATTGTATGTCAACTACAATGGAAAACTATATTTTAAAAACAAAGATTGAAAAAAACTCCTCAAATCAACATTCCATCATGTTTAAATTTTATACTTGTTGTATTCTTTAACAAATTGCTTTATTGATTGTAAAAGGTAGCTGCTTATCAAAATTAATGACTGATCTAGCTTAGTGCCTGATAAACATCAAATCTTGGTTTAGGACATGAGGTTATTGTTTAAAAGAGCTAAATCTCAGTTATATCATTTGCATAATGAGTTAGTTGGGCAAGATGGCATTGAGGCTGCTTAGAGGTTTAAATTTAAAGACTTTATAAAATGCAACACCTTAACATTTACATTTCTAGATTATAAAAGTTACACAATAATGATCCTAGAAGGGACATTAACAGATCAGTGTAATTTTCCTCATTTTATAGCTAAAGAACACAAGACACAATGAGGTTAAAAGGCCACATAGCCAGTTAATTGCAGTGTCTGAATTAGAACCTGTAATGGGCAAAACTATGGCCTAAAAGAGATGATCTGCTATAGTCTGTGGTGAGGAGATTTTATGGATAATGTTTACAAAATTATGTATTACAATAAAATTATTAGTTAACATCCAAATTGTTTAAAGTATGATTTAAATAGATAACTGAAATTAATATTTAAAATCACCTGCTTTCTCATTGCTTTTGAGAACTATACAAATTACAGGTTAGGAAATTTCTGAGAAAAAAATTCTTAAAAGCTAATTTTATATATTCTATTTAGAATATTTTTAACCTAAAAACTTTTCTAATATAACTTTGATAAAAAAATAAGTGACATACTTAGATTATGTACTTTATTTTAATTTCAATGAAACTTAAGCAACAACTACAAGAATTACTGATTAAAATAGGAAAAAATTGCATTCAGCAAACACTGTCACTTTTACTAGTATTTTCTATTGGGTATTTGCAACATTCAGTAAAGATTAACAAAATGCAGAAATCCTGGTAAGATTGTCTATAGTTATTCATTATTTAATGCATTCCTTGATACTTATTAGTTGTTGAGTGTTCTGTTGATGAAATAAATTATGAGAGTTGCAAGTTACTGTACAATCTAAAAATATCATTAAGGAAACATATATTGTTATATTTATCCTCATTTATTAAAATATACATTTTTTAAAAACAAGAAATTAGACTGTAACTAATGTTACTAAAATCCCCAAGTGACCCAAATGTTGCATCTTGCGTGATTGATATTGTATTTCAAAGAACGATAAAAAGGAACAAATGGCACAGTCTTATAGGCAAAGAAAGTGAGAAGTGAGAGTTAGATAAAAGAAGCAGGAGAAAGACAGAAGAAGGTCATAAAGAAAACTGCTTCCTGGCTCATAAATAATAGAAATATATATGTCAAATGAACTTTAATATATGGTGTAGATAGCCTGATAAAAATTTAGAAGGAAAGGAAGTGTTATTGTGAAGAAAAGGCCACCTATTCTCTGTCATTGAAGGCAGTTATTCAAGTTTACTGACATTCCAGACTTTATGGCATTGGCTTTCTTTTTTTAATTTTTTTTATTTTTTTTAAAAATTGTTATTACATAAAGCTTTACAAAGATTAGTACATATATCTCTTTTTCCCCCTGCCCTTCCCCCCGATGGCATTGGCTTTCAATTGCCAGCTTGTGCCAAGCTCTTAGCACTTGTCATTTTCAAAAAGAAAGACAGCATAAGAGATTGCTTTGCTTAGTGTGGCCTGTTTTTGAGTGATAAACCTCTGTCTAATCCATATTAGTTTAAGATACTAAAAATACAGCCATCTTAGATGCTGTCACCCAAATAGAATCCTATAAATGTCATCACATTTTCAACTTTAGAGATATACTTTTCATTTTGATCCATGACTTTGTGACTTTTTCTTTAGATTACCTCTAGTACAAATCCTTCATTGCCTTCACAAAACGTAGATACCACAAATTATAAGTTATTTTTCAATTGGTCTATGTTGTGATTGCATTTCCTGTATAGAAAGTTATACATGATAAGATGGTATAGTAGAACTTGTTTCATGCATTTTCTTATTATGATTGTATATATATATATATATATATAATATATATATATATATATATATATATATATATATATATATATATATATATATATATTAGGGGCCCTGTGCACAATAATTAGTGCATACAAGGGGGAATCCCTCAGCCCGACCTGTGCCCACTCACAGTCTGGGACCTCTTGGGGGATGTCCACCTGCTGGTGTGCCTGGCCAGCCTGGGTGAGGGGCTGATGGTTGTTTGCAGGCTGGCCAAGACCCCAGTGGAGACCCTCACCCCATGGGGGTGTAGCCAGCCTGGGTGAGGGATTGAGGGCCATTTTCAGGCTGCCCATAGTCCCTTCAGAGTTCAGGTCCTTACTGGGGTGCCTGTCCAGCCTGGGTTAGGGGCTGAGGGCTGTTTTCAGGCTGCCCACAGCTCCCATTGACCCAACGTCCCAGCGAGGCTGGCTGGAATCAGGTTTCTGGGGTTTATTTATTTTCTATAATTGAAACTTTATTGTCGTGAGCCAAGGCCTAGGCAGGCAATGAAGCCTCCTGCTTGCTTCAGCTCCGTGGCTTCTATAATTGAAACATTGTTGCCTTGAGCAGAGGCCCAGCCGGCCTAGACAGGCAGTTTCTTCCATCGCTGGTGCAAAAGAAGCCTCCTGTTTGCTCTAGCTCTATGGCTGCTAACCGCCATCTTGGGTGGGCTAATTTGCATACAGCCACTCTGATTCGCTGGTGGGCATGGCTTGGCTGGTGGGCGTGGCTTGGGTGTAATGGAGTGAGGGTCGATTTGCATATTACTCTTTTATTAGATTAGATAAATATATATATATATATATATATATATATATATATATATATACACTTTCATAAGCTTGAATAGAGAAAAACTATCTTTACAAAAGCATGTCAGTTTAAGTGATAAAATTAATATATATTACAGATCATCCTCCACTAGATCACTGTTTATATTTGTCTAAGCTCATTTAGTATACAAACTACTATCAAGTGTGCCTTATTCTTTCCCAAGTAACGGCAGACAGCTGAACACATGGGTAAAACCATTCTTTGTAATCTGTTTATATACACTTTATTTATATAACACATTAAGAGCTGAAATAAGCTGGTGTCAGAGACAGTATTCATAACTGCAATGATTTTCCTTTGAGAATGAAAAAATTGATTTTAATAGTATTGTTAGCTTAAAATATTACTCTCATAGGATGGCATTAAGCGACTTTCATACTAAAGGCTAAAGTCAGAAGATTGCAATTGTGAAATTTAAGAATTCAGAAAGCTTTCAAATGGAACAAGATAGAATGTTTTATTAAACTTGTCTCCTAAAAGAGAAATAAATAATTGGATTGCATTTGCCTGTTTCTTTATCTTAAAAAAGAGAGTTAGTATTCTTGACAAAAGACTCAAAAGAATGGATAGTATAATTTTTTTATCTAATCAGCAGATTTTTATCAACCTGGGAACTATAGGTTAAAGTAGCAATAATAAATCCCTTTAGCACATTTTGGGGTGGGGAAATCATATTCATAAAAGTTGTATTTCCATTTACTTTTGTGAAGTTACAAGGAATTTTCAGAACTTCGTACTATTTTGGGCTATTCATTAGCAGAAAAGAAAGCAGATTAAGGTTATAATGCATTTCACAATATGAAATGGGATCTGCATAAATTAGTTCAATTGCTTAAGGACAACATTTATTTCCTCTAACAGTTTACATTCCTATTTGTGGTGCTATTGACTAACACTTCACCATTTATTGGCATCTGCTCCATATCACAAAACCCATTATTATGTACTGTTTCAGAGCTATAGAGTTTCCTTTTTAAGAATCAATATATCTTATCATCTGCATTAATCTAAGGAAATTATTTTCCTATGGCAGTTTGTATCAGCTATTTTTTTTCTTTTTACTCAAAACAACACACACACATATACTATATTAAAAATCTCATTAATATGCCATTTTAGTATAATATAACTTCTTTAAAAGTGAAATATTGTGCTTCTTGCACTTGTAATAACATCCTTTATTGTCCAAAATGAAATACCAAATCAAAAAATTCTTTTGAAACATAGTTTAGAGGGAAGTTCTAGGTCCAGTGGAAAAATAGGTAGTTGATATTACTCATAGTAAAAATTAAACTTTAAAAAGTGACCCATTAATATTTTAGACATATACAGAAATTGAGATTCATTGTTAATGATCTCTGTCCTTTGCATAAGCTTATTAAAATAGCAAATAGCAAAAATATATTATTTGTATTACTATTATTAGTGCCTACAGCAATCCCAATTTTAAAATAAAACCTAATTAATAAAGAACTTTGTTAACTTACACTTTGTCATTGCCTCATCCTATAATTATGAACAAAATATTTAATGATCAAAATAACTTGCCAATATTATTAGAGGAGACAAATGCTTAGTCCTTGGTAGAAATAAACTATAAAAAAATAGCTCTTAAATGTGTTAGTGCAAACATTGTTGCTAAAATTTGCACTCTTAACTATAAATAAAATCAGGTCTTGTAAAGAGCTCTTCATGTGAGTATTTTTAAAACAGCTACTTATTATTATATATAATTTATCATATGTATTTGAGATCAATAAACCTGCATTGCATATTTTGAATATTTCATAATTTCTGACACATACCAATTCTGCCCCTATCACTGTCAATAATACCCTATCTTAATCTCATTCAGTTTGAATTTTTATTTTAGTGTTAGATGCACACTGTGAGTGCATAGTCTGAGTTTATTCTTTCATTGTTGGCTTTGCAATCTCTAAGAAAAGTTCTTAGTAACATAGCATATTCAAAGGAATCAACTCTCTCTAGTTTATAGAAATGATACTCATGTCAACTTTATATTATCTGTTAAGCAGGAAGTGATAGGCCTACAATTAAAATAATAATGTATGGAGTAAAAAGGAACAAGGATACTTTGTTTAATACATATTTGTTACTTATGACCATATTCTTATTAGAGATTGACTCTGAGTTTATTGTGGTGTTAGATATAGTCACAACTAGAAATAATTATATCCTCATGTACATGGAAGGTATATTAGTGTTTCATGTTATAGAATTTTTTATTCTCAGAATGGACAGTGATAAATTATTGTAAGTATAAACTTGAATATAGGCATAGCAGATGTTTAGGATTTTCTGGACTTGGTGACTAAAAAGTCTCTAAAAGTGTTGATATTGAAACACCTTTAATATCCAATATCTATTCTTATACAGAGGAAAAAGTTGATGTTGTTATCATTGGTTCTATATATTTAGATTACATCTTGATGTTCAACCACTTGATTTCCATTATTTTGTGGAGTTTCAAAAATAGAAGGTTAAAGCATAATGATGTTTGTTCTCAGAACTGCATGCTTTATTTGAATTATGCACCCACACAAACCTTAATGTTCAAAATAGCTTTTCAAAATTTCTATTTGCTATTAATTTATTTCATATGTTTATTTTCATTTCTTGGTCTCTTTTCTTCATGTTGGTTTATACCTATGTCTCTGCTCACATATACGGTATGCTCTTTTGTACCTATACACTTTTATGTATAGGAAACATATCTGGAGCAAATTATAATTATTGGAAATCAGAATATTTTGAGATATGTATAACTTTATCAAATTTTGTATTTCCTAAAATTATCAGGAAGGATGTTCAATATATTTAAAGGTAATAAATTTAATTAAATTCTCCATTTAGTATCAGCTTCGTGATCCTTTTTAAGAATTCAACATCTTTGGATTTTATAAAATACTAGAAGCCCGGTGCACAAAAATTTGTCCAATTGGCAGAGGGGAAAGAGGGGTGGGGTCCCTCAGTCCGGCCTATGCCCTCTTGCAGTCTGGGACCCCTCAGGGGATATCTACCTGCTGTCTTAGGCCCACTCCCTGGGCAATTGGACCTAAGCTGGCAGTCAGACATTACTCTGGCAACCCAGGAGCCCTCGGGGGATGTCCACTTGGAGCAGGGAGCAGGCCTAAGCTGCAGTTGGACATCCTTAGCACTCTTGAGGAGGCAGGAGAGGCTCCCACCACCACTGCTGTACTGGCAGCCTTCAGCCTGGCTTGTGGGTGAGCAGAGCTCCCCCTGTGGGAGAGCACTGACCACCAGGGGACAGCTCCTGCATTGAGCGTCTGCCCCCTGGTGGTCACTGTGTGTCATAGTGACCAGTCATTCCCAGTGGTTCTGCTGTTAGGGTCAATTTGCATATTACCCTTTTATTATATAGGATACAAATGAATACTTGAATATAATGACAATATTCTGAATTTATATTCCATAGTAATAAGAAAAACTCATAGAGCTTGCATCTGGATTAACTGAGAATTAGCAAGTTGAGCAATAATTTAGAGGAAATGAAATACTTAAAGGCTGAGGAGGATACAAAGTAGAATTAGCATCCCTTTGGGGGTTCCATTAGAGAAGGCTTCTGGAGAATAATGTTTAGAAGGAAATGATAAAAATGGATTTGTAGAGCCCTGAATGGAGTTTTGCTGTGTGATTAGAGCACTATCCCATACACCAAGGGTTTGCGGGTTCAATTCCCAGTCAGGGCACATATCCAGGTTGTGGATTAAACCCCTGGTTAGAGCTCATTTGTGAGGCAGCTGATTGATGTTTCTATCTCACATTGATGTTTCTCTTTCTCCCTCTTCCTTTCCCTCTCTCTAGAATCAATGAAAAAACCTGTCCTGGATGAGGATTTAAACAAAAAGTGGATTTGTAGAAAGTATGGAAGCTAAAAAGAATGCTCTAAATAGTGGGGATCTGGAAATATCTAATTAGGTGGTATGATCAAAAGTAGAGTCTGGCCCTGCTGGTATGGCTCAGTGGTTGAGCATCGACCCATGAACCAAGAGGTCACCAGTGAATTTCTAGTCAGGGCACATACCCAGGTTGCAGGCTCAATCCCTAATAGGTGCAGGAGGTAGATGTTTCTTTCTCATTGATGTTTCTATCTCTCTATCCCTCTCCCTTCCTTTCTCTCTCTAAAAATCAATAAAAACATTTTTTAAAAAGTGGGGTCTGCACTTCAGTCTTTAAAGAAGCACATTAAAGATACAGAAATGTAATACAGATTCATTCTCCATTCATTTTGTTCATCTTATCCCTTGGCCCCAGAGCCATATGAAAACCTTCAGATAAACATTTTGCTACCTGTTATCTGTTCTGCTCTCAGAAGTTCCCTTCTTCCCAGAAAAATGGGACCTTTGCTTTGTTTGAGACTATCCATGTTCTGGCCCATGCACCTCTCTCTATGATTTGTTTCTATTTTCTCCCCAAATATTCCTTCTCATTCTGTTTCTCAGAAGACCCTAATCATTTCCTGGCAACTTGATTTCCATGCCTTTGCTTTCTGCCTTTCTCTTATCAAGATTGTCTTCTCTCCTCTCAGCCAAATCTTCTGAGCTCAATCCTCTTTCAAAATCCATGGCTTCAAAAATCACTTTCCTCAGAGGTCACTAACTAATTTTTGGTTTTCATTTAGCGAGTATTTTCTTGTATTGTTATTCTTTCACTTCCTTTCATTTGCTAGATTGAGCACATTGTAAAGGGACTGTGTCTTGTAACCTTCATCAGATTGCTTGGGATTTCTGCAAATTTGGTTGGTGATAACATCATAGACAGACCGATCTTCTTTATGTGTGTGACTTGTTGATTGGAAAACCAGAGCTGCGTAAATGTGTAGAGAATTTTTGTTTGTTTATCACCATATCTCTAATGCTTACTACCAGGCCCAGCTGTAGACTTAATAACTATTTGTTGAATGAGTGCTGGCTTAATTTACTTAGAGAGTATGTCTTAATCCGGTATTTTTGAATATTGAGCAGGAGAACTCCAGAATGTTGTCTCAATAAACAGGATTATTAAGTGTCTTCCCAATGGTTAAGGATAACACCCAGCATCCCATCATTTTTCTCATAGGATAAGAAAGCCTTAGTTTTTCTCCTGTTCTGTTCTTTATTAGAAGAGGACAGAAGAGATAAGGTGGGAAATTATAGTTGGTACGGGGTCCAGGGGGTGGTGGCTGCGGCCTGGGGAGGTCCGAGATTCATTTCCAAGTTTGCAAACGTTGCTGCCTGAGCTCCATGTGCCCCGCCGTCTCCGTGCCCAAACCCCTGCTCCTCTCCTCGCTGCCCCCCCCACATGGTATTCAGGGCCAGGATCTGGCAACCCCCCCCTCCACTGGCAGGCGGTGCCCATGGTCGGCCTGGGCCTGGGCTTTGACCTGGAGCTGCAGATTGACCGCTTAGTGCCCCACTGCCCACCCCACCCCCGAGGCCACACTCCCACTGCTGCCACGCCCCTCCAGCCATGCTGTTTCCACTTCTCTCACTGCCATGCCCCCACTGTCATGCAGCTCTCACCCAGCCACACCTGACACTGCTCGCTCCCTGGCTGCTGGCCTCCATCTTGGCTGAGTTAATTTGCATACAGCAGCTCTGATTGGCTGGTGGGTGTGACTTAGGTATCCCAGAGAAACAGTCAATTTCAGTATTATGCTTTTATTAGAGTAGTCTTTTATGCCTTTAGTATGGAGACCGAATCTGAATCTTTTTATAAACAGTAACATGGTATAAGGCATGTGTTCAGGCCATCACTGAAAACCTAAAACCAACTACTCTGCATTGGATCTCTTATTTCTTTAAAAAATATTTTTCTATGCTTCTTATGAGAAAAATAAACCTAAAATAATTTTCATAAATTATAAAAATAATTTATATATACACAAATAAATTAAATGAATAAAATAAAATGGCTAGTTATGTACATATAAATACATATATATGCAGATATAAAGAAAAAACCTAGCTATGACTAAATAAAATGACTATGTTAAATTTCATAAATAGTTTTATTCAAAGTAGATATGATCACACACTTCAAATATTGTAAATGGATGTATATGGGCCTCCAAGATTATTTAGTATTTTTACTTTTTAAAATGTGTAATGCATATCAACATTATTAAATAGCTGGTGTTATTATGGCTACAGTTGTTTGACTTGCAAACAATAAACACATTTATACTTCAGGAAAAGAGAGGTATAACTTACTGGATTCAGGATCAGAGTTGCCATCCCCTTCAGTGCGGTTGTTGGGTGTAGCATGATCAAAGTACTCCTCCTGAAGATAACCTAGGGGCAGAGCATGGGATGTGGTGGGAAGATTGCCTGCATCATGGTCTCCCAGTCCGCCATCACTGCTGCTTTCCTGAGAGCCTTCTGGTAGGTGAAATGTGACACGCCGCTGGGACTGAAAGGAAGAAAGCAAATTACAGAATTTCAGCAATGATCTGAATAATTGCTTAATGTATCCAATTTAGAAATACATTATTTCAACTATCTAGCGAAGTCACACTAACATTATGTTGATTTAGGAACAAATTCAGGCTTCTGTGAACCTGCTGCACCTGGCAACAGAGTTGCTTTTATTATATTTTGAAACAAGGCACATCCAGATGCTGAATCAAGTCAACTTGCTCTAAAGCATGAAGCTGTCAGCCTTTACAGATATTGAAAATTCTGATAATTATTTCAACATTGATTAATTGAGTGCCTATTTGACAATAATTCATTTTAAATAATAATCATGAATAAATATAACAAAATTTTATTGCTGTATCTATAAAATTCTGGTGGGCTAACTCAGTAAATATAAAAAAAAATGTATTCAATCATGTAGGCTTAGAAAATTTAAAGTACAAATCATCTTTTCAAAGAAATTAGAGGCAATATTTTGAATTGGAACTCATTTAAATTGATTCTACACTCTAAAAAATAAGAACAATTACATGGTATGGATAACAGTTGATGGTAATTATAATAGCAAAACATAGGTATTATCTTACATGGTAATTATAACAGAATATAAAAAATATATGTGCTAAATATAAAGATGAAATATTTGGTCTCCAAAACAAAAGGCTCAAGACAACCAGTAATGGCAGTAACTACACCAGAAGTAGCAGTATTCTGTTTGCAGAATTTTTATAAGTAGTAGCTAGTCTACAAAGATATCCTCCGTAATGGATATTCATATTTCTTTATATTCATACCCTTATGTAGTATTCTACCACACTAAATATGGGAGGCCCTCTGTAACCAAACCTTGCAGCTTATGTTTTGCTCCCTTTGAACGCTCACTGTGGGGGGAAACCAACTGCATTGAAAGAAGTCTGACTACTAGGAGACTGCCATGCTATAAGGAAGCTCAAAATAGCTGTGTGGAAAGACTGCATAGAAAGGAAGTACAATAGACAGAGAGGCCCAGCTGTTCCAACCACTGTAGTTCAGGTGCTAAATATGAATGTGAAGAACCTATTCTGTTCATTACAGTTTTGGGCCTCATTTGAGTCATCACGGCCATCTCCGAACATTTAACTCATCCCATTTTATTCACAAGCCATTGTGGTGCAGATAGTTATCTCCACTGTGCACTATCCTAATTCTTCACCTAAAAAAATGCAATGTACAATTGTTTTTTCTTTTATGCTTCAAAGATTAGGAATAGTTTGCTATGTGACAATAGACCAACCAATATACTTCACTACTAGCAGTATGCAATACACATTTAAAAGATAATTATTTAAGAAATCTGCATAAAGCAAAGTGAAATAAGCCAGAGAAAGAAAAATACCATATGATTTCACTTATATGTGGAATTCAATGAACACAATAAATAAACAAAATAGAAACAGATTCATTGATACAGAGAATAGACTGACAGCTGTCTAAAGGCAAGGGGGACTGGGTAAAATAGGTAAAAATTTTAAGTAACAAAATACAACAACTTATAGACACATAATAGCATGGTGACTGCTAGAGGGAACAAGTAGTGAGAAGAGGTAGGGGAGGTTGAAGGGAGGATAAATGGTGATGGAAGGAGACTTGACTTGGGGTGGTGAATACACAATGCAATATACAGGTGATGTGTTATAGAATTGTACTCTTAAAACCTATGCAATTTTATTACCAACTAGGGGCCCGGTGCACAAAAATTTGTGCACTGGGGTGGTGGGGGAGAGGGGTCCCTCAGCCCGGCCTATGCCCTCTCACAGTTTGGGACCCCTCTGGGCATGGCCACCTGCTGGTGAGCCTGGCCAGCCTGGGTGAGGGGCCAATGTCTGTTTGCAGGCTGGTCAAGCACCCCAGTGGAGATCCTCACCCCAGAGGGTGTGGCAAGCCTGGATGAGGGGCCAAGGGCAGTTTTCAGGCTGGCCACAGCTCCCACTGACCCTCTGGGCCATTGCCTGGGAAGAAATGGAGTGGCGCTGGCCACCCCATAGGCTTCCCAGGAGGGGGCATGGGGTCCCCCCACCCCCCAGGCTTCTCTGCCTGGGAGGCCATTCCAGTGTTGCTGGCCACCAGATCGGCCTCCCAGCAAGGGGCTTGTGGGGTCCCGCTTGCCCCGGGAGGCCGTTCGGGCCCCCATCGGCCTCCCAGCAGGGGGCTTGCGGGGTCCCGCTTGCCCCGGGAGGCCATTGGGGCCCCCATCGGCCTCCCAGCAGGGGGCTTGCGGGGTCCCGCCAGGCTGGTCCCCGCTTCCCCCGATAGCTTCTCCGCGGGGGAAGGCATCTGGCGGCCCAGGGCCCCAGATACCTTCCCAGGACCCAGGCTCCCAAGATGGCGGAGCCCAAGCCTGCGGTCTCCGCCATCTTGGCTGGGCTAATTTGCATACAGTCACTCTGATTGGCTGGTGGGCGTGGCTTAGGCCGTCCCGAAGAAACGGTTAATTTTAATATTATGCTTTTATTAGTTTAGATGCCACCACAATAAATTCAATAAAAATATAGGGATTAAAAAATAATTTTCATGACAGAATGAGGATACTTTTGCAAATTCAGGTTTGACAGTCAGCAATCTCTTCAGATGGAGATATGAAAACATTTGAAGATTCTTGCTATTGACTGACTCTCTGCTGTCCCTCAAAATTCATATGTTGAAACCTAATGCCCAACATTATGGTATTTAGAGGTGGAACTTTGGGGAGATGATTGATTTGGAGAGTGGAGTCTTCATACATGAAATTAGTGTCCTTATAAAAACAGCACCAGAAAGCTCACGCTCCAACTTCTGTCATGTGAGGAAACAGCAAGCGAATTTTGTTAAACCAGCAAAGTTGGATTTGACTGCTCTCTGTCTAAGAAGCCAAATGCTCATTTAATTATAGATTAAACCTCATTTAATTCCAAATATTATTTTTAGTTTTTATAATATTGTCATCTACTTCAATTAAAATATAGATACTTTTTACTCACAAACATTTTAAAAATATAAGAACTAGAAAAATATCATTTAAAAATGTCCAAAACACTTTACTATAGATATTTATCTGTAATTAATTATTGCCTATATCTTAAAGATAATATTTAACACAGATTTTTAAAATCATTGAATGTAAAGTAATTCAGTGTATCATTGACTAATTTATAATTGCTTACAACAAAATGCATAACTGTTAAGAGATATTTTTATTTTCTGTAAGACACAAGTAATATATTTCAAGTACATGTACATATATAATGTACTATACATATGGTACATGGTATGTATATTATGTGTTTAGTGTAAGTGCATGTAAATGTAGTTGTACCATATATATTTTTAAAGTATTAGATCTAGATAAAAAGAATTTATGAATAAGAAAATAATTTACTGCTGACAAAATAAATTAATCTATAATTTAAAATGTGCTGGTTAAGCTTGGAGTCATACACCCTAACAGAATTTAAATTGCCAATGAATAGAAGGTAAAGTTGTGTCAAATGTTAGCAGTAGAGACTATATATCTTACTTTCTAATGTAAGGGGAATGGAGCTTTGTGTTTACTTGCTTGTCTATGCACAAAATAAAACAACAACAAAGACAATTTAAGCTAAAAAAATTATCCTATCCTAGGACAGCTATACTAGTAGCTTAACTAAAAGCTCTTGCAAAAAAATGTCATAAAATCTATTTATAACTGGCTTGGACATGCACTCATCCTCAATCCTCTTGACCCTCATAAATGGAATCCCCTTAGGTGTAAGAGGATGGAAGGGTTTGTACGGATTCCTTTTAGTGAACAAAACTGCTTTTGTCCATTCCAAAATGTGCAAAAAATCACTACCAGAACCAGTACTGTGTTCTTGAACTGCAGTATCTATATCTGACATTATCACATATACACCTTTGAGTTTTAAAAGCAAAACTGTCATATTAATAAACAATCCTATTTATATTAGCTGTAACAAATATCAAAGGGCCTCAAGTGGAGACGAAGGAATGTTGATCGATCATTAATGGCTTACATCATTTTAAAATCATATATAAGTTCAATGACATTAAGTATTTGAATTCTTTCTCATTCACAGTTTCAAAGTTTATAGTCTGAAACTGTCTTACCTATTTCTATAATCCATAGATTGCATTCAAATATCATTATTGAAATATAGATATTCTATTTCTTTATTCAGTGGATTAGCAAGAGGCTCTATATGGCTGTCCATGAAATATTTTCTTAAGTCAAATTATTAGAATATAATTTTTAAGGAACTGTTTTTAAAAGCTCTGGAAAAAATAACTTTTAATAAGAAAAAACCTGTTAACTATTTTTCCTATGGCTACTCTAATAATTCCTACTTAAACTTGCATTTTGCAATTTGTGACACTTCCAGATAGAACTGAACATACAATAATGATATAAGCTGAACAATTTATGAATCCTTTATAGTAAATTTTGGAAAACTGGTTTAACTCATTTGTCCTTTATTGTTGGTGGGTAAATCCTTTCTCTCTGATGGTTCCTTCCTGCTCAGATTCATTACATGAAGACATTCAAAATGCAGAGGTATTTTTTAATCCAATATATTTAAAAGTATTAACCATGACATGAAAATCATCCCCAAGTCTCTCAAAGAAAAGGATTAATATGTCCTTGTTTTCAAGTGTTGAAGATGATTACTGTGCAATATAAAAGAGTTATTACACTAATGACCATGTCATAATGTGTCTGTTTGCAGTTCTTCAAAGAAGCTGTGGCATACAAATTAAACAAAAACAATCTATTCACTGTAACGGTGACTTTATTGGATGGAAAAAAATCCTGGATTATTCCTGAATAAATGTCTTACTGAACGGCTAGTTATTTTTCTCCCAGTTGGAGAAAAACTCACAGGGTGTCTTCCCCTTTAATCTTGATGCTACATACCTTGTTTTTAACTCAACTCAATCAAAATTACAGAAAATATGAAAGTGTGGAAATAATACTATTGAGCTAGATGAATCATTTACAAACAATCAACTCCCAACATTCTTGTGTCTATTATAATACCTCAAGAAGGCATAATTCCATGCTAAATATCAAATGAATATCCTTACATTTCCATATCCAGATGTAAATGGTACCTTAGAAGGTGAAGCTAGCAGCAGAGAGGTTGCATGAAGACAGGTGAGCCTGTGAATCTCATGGAATGCTTGAGTATCACGTTCCAGAGGGCTCATTAGAATTACCTGTCAAAGTGTTCAAACTAATCATACAACCTTACACTCCCTCTGATGCCAATTCTAATACACCCTGACCCAGCCTACCTTGGATTCTCCATCATTGTCATTAACTCTGAATAGAGATGGTAATCATAGGTGGGGTTTCTACTTTTTCAGCATTACCATGTATGTGCATGGTTGTTTTTGATTCATATGTAAAACGTTCTCAATATCAAACTAGTAAGCATTTTTTTTCGCTTCTGAGTTCTTATGTATCAACAACTTCTTTCTGAATGCCAGAGGTTTGCATTTTCCCATAGGTATTATCTCATCAAAATAATTTATAATATTCAATATATCATAAATTAAAATGTGAAAAAAATTAGAAATTCAACTTGAGATTTTTATGTGCATTATATGACCACCACATAAATCTCACTTATAGCTCATAATTCCCCATGTAAAATCTCCCAGATGACATATTGTATATTAGGTTTTTACTATTTAACCCTATGTTTCATTAAACTTCCTACTTTTTCAATTCAAATAATCTTGCAAAACAGATCAGTTTATCTAATTGCTTTTTCACTGTTCCATTTCATAAAATTTGAATGGTATGTCTCATTTCGCATTTTCTCTTTCACATTTTGTTCCTGAAGATTTTATGTTTTAAGGAATTTTTTAAAATATATTTTATTGATTTTTTACAGAGAGGAGGGGAGAGAGATAGAGAGTTAGAAACATTGATCATCTGCCTCCTGCACACTCCCCACTTGGGGATGTGCCCGCAACCAAGGTACATGCCCTTGACCGGAATTGAATCTGGGACCCTTCAGTCCACAGGCTGATGCTCTATCCACTGAGCAAAACTGGTTAGGCATGTGCAGAAAGTTCTTCATGTTGCTCAATTATACCAGAATCAGATCTTTCCTTAGCTCTATTTTACTCTTGAATCTTTCATGGCACTTGGTGATTTAAAAAAATATTTTATGTTATTAATGTTTGGCAAATGACTTGGGCATATTTTTTTTAGAAAGAGGGGGAGAGAGAGAGAGAGAGAGAGAGAGAGAGAGAGAGAGAGAGAGAGAGAGAGAGAGGTGTGAGAAACATCTATCAGGTGCTTCCTACACGTGCCCAAATTAGAAATCAAATCTGCCACATTTTGGTGTACAGGAGGACACTCCAAACAACTGAGCCACACTATCCAGGGCCAGGCATATATATTTTTTTAATGATAGAAGACTACATGGCATTACATGATGACATCTTTTTTTGAGTCATGATTCATTTCAAAGCAATCAAAATGGAAGTAATCTACTCATAGGTAGGATAAAGCTTCTGCTTTCTGGAATGTTGTTGATGGTAAATTGGAAATTTTGTGAATTTTTAAAATATATAGCATTATTACAAATGTTTGAGAAATTACAGTTAGAACAATTAGAACAAGACAAAGTGAAACTGAACATACTTTGAAACTGGCATGTATCCAAAAGTGACATTAAGGAGTATTAAAACCAGATATTAAACTAAAAGCAGGTCATTACAATAGTCTGGAAGATAAAAGTCAAATATCAATTTTAAAAAAGAAAAAGAAGAAACATCTACATTATTTTTGGTGCTAACCATATCTAGTTTTAGGGTCTTACATTAAAATGAATAAGTTATCAGAGGACCTTCATTATCCAGAACCAGTCCTCTGGCAGGCTCAAACTATTCAAAAAACAGCAGTGCCAGGAGAAGTAAAAGGCATGCAAATCACTAAAATACTTATCACTAAGTTCACGCTCAAAATCATATCTACCTTACTATGTTTTAACAATTTGGGTTATTTTAGTCTTCAACTCAAAGTGTGTTTGAAGGGTTGGTAGCTGCCAGAAACAAAAACATAGAAAGAGAAATTTCCACCAACTATGCTTAGATTTATAGGTCCATATAATAAGTGTGATTCTCCTTCTACATGACAAATCTTCCAATGTCTGAAGATATTTTAGCCTCACATACTAATATTCCAATTCCATGTTAACAGCCCCATCTTAATTTGCAATGGTTTTCAGACCTTTTACCATCTTACTGCCCTTTTTCCTTTTTGCCCATATAATTTATTTACATAATTAACAAAGTCAGATCTTGAGTATTCAATTCTTTATTGCTGGTGATATATGATTGTGAGACATGATGGATTTATAAATGACATAGGATAAAAATAATTATTTTATAATATTAGTCCAAGGTTAACATTTCCTAGTTGTTAAATTATTTGAAAATTTGTTTCTATGATAGAAGCCACAAGTTTTGTTTTGAACATTGCTTTGTTTCAGATGTTACTTCTTATATTTGCAAAATATTTTCTCATCATCACAGTTACACAACATGTCTCTTTAATTGATGCATTTTAAACAAACCAAATGTCATCAAGCAACAGATGGTTTCTGACTTAAATTATATAGGTTGGAATTATTATGCAATGTACAGTGAAAGAAAAACTTTGGCATTGTCATTCATTGCATAAACACTTGGAACAAAATATACTCTTGATTAATGTTAAACACAACAAACATATGTGATGGCACACAATAGTATGCTGTTTACAAGAGGGAAGAGAAGGTGGTAGAAAGGGAAGAGAGTCAAATATGTAGTGACAAACGGAGGCTAGACATTGGGTGGTGAGCACACAATGAAATACACAGATGATGTATTACAGAATTGTATACTTGAAATGTATATCATTTTATTAACCAATGTCACCTCCAATGAATTCAATTTTTAAAAATCAAAAATAAATAAAGCAATAAAATGGAAAAAGTTATGTGATAGTGATCAAATATCAGTTCAAAAATAATAATGACCAGTACATTTTAAAAATAAAAATGAAGGGTGTGAACATCAGCTAGCATGCTAATAATTTCTCCAGTGTGTTATACCAAACATTGCTTTAGAACCTTTAGATAGTACATACACCATGTTCAATTTCATCTTCTTTACCTAGTGTCATCAGCACATCTAAAACAACTGCTACTCATGTAGAATGTGTCCCTTCTTGGACATGAATCTAAGATTAAAAGACTAATGTTTCCTTTGAAGTCTTACTTTTTTTAAGACTTGGAGTTCTGTAATTCCCATTAGTCATCAAAGAGCAAACTGATGTAGCTGTATCTTTCAACAACAATTACCAGTGATGAAAGGTAGCAGTAAGCAATGTAGAGGTGAATATAGTTGAGAGTGGCAGGGAAATAAATTGCAAAGAATTAGTATCTGTAGCACTACTGTACACTTTTATTGCACAGCTTGCTATACAGACGTATTTCTCTAAAAGCAGTCTTCCCCCTTTTATGCTACATTCAAAGAAGAATGGCCCTACACTCCAATTACCACACCCATTTATCCTATATACACCCATACACACACATGCACAAATGGTATTAAATAATCATAAATTAACCTACAAGTTTAAAAGTTTAACAATTCTATAATTATGCTATGATCTCAGGAGAAAATTGGTATGGCACTATCATTTTAATTGATTTTAAAAGTTATATACATAAATTTCTTAAATGTATCTAAACTGAGAATGAATGCAAAAATAAATTTAGTCTCCTAAATTAAAACCCCCAAATCAATCTTATATATTTAGCTTAAATATATCATCTCAACCTTTGGTAATATTAATTTTGTTACCTTTCGTTATATTTGGGACGTAGGGAGAAAAAGGAATGTGATTTTGATAAAACTGATATCTAGCTAATGCAATCTGCTATCCAGTATTTTTGAAAACACTAAATGTATACAATAACCGGAGTTAATGTGTTAATCATATACAGTCCTATGTTCCAACTCTCAAATATTCTCATTGGGTAGGTCTAAGGTACATGTCAGGTGTTGAGGCACATGAACCTTGACCAATATTTCAGGGGGAAAAGGAAAAACAAGATTCAACAATTACATTTTCTAAATGTTTTTAAATAAGTAACTTCTTTGACAGTTTACAGTAAATTAACCTCATAGAATAATGAAATTCTAATGCCAGACTCTAGTTATAAAATTTTACAAATTTATTATTTTATAATTTTTATACAATGGACATTTTCTTTTTGCAACAATATTCTATTTAATCACTTCTGATATTTTGAAATTAATGGAAGGATGGATAAACAAAGACAACTCTGAATGAATCTACTAAAGGGAAGCTGAATTACAACCTGCATTAAAATTAATAAACAGAAAACTCAAACAGAAATAAGAAGGCCAGATGGGAGAGCACTATAATCAACGACAATGTACAAAAGGGGAAGCTCATTGTTTGTAGTGGTCCTTCCCAACTTCTTTTTGCCCTCTACAAAAGAGCTTTCTTTTCTTTGTTTTAGGGGACTTGCACTTGCCTTATTATGGTTGCATGTAGCAGATTGCAATTCCTTGCTGTTCTCAAATCATTCCGTTTTGGTGGAGAGCTATCTTGGCAACAAATTCGGTAGGCCGTAGGAGGATCCAGAAAAGACCCTTGATATCTCTGAGGCTGGTGAGCAAATGGATGAGGCATTCACATAACCCACTGAGATTGCTGTTTACTTATCATCCCAGTAGTCTGAGGGTAAGTTGAGGATAAGTTTCCTCCTGTACTCCAACTTCTATTCACTTTGCATTTAGAAGAGCTTCAGGATATGTCCAAAAATTTCTTACTTTTTGTCAAAGGCCCTGTTTTCTGCAAGTAATCATTTTGGATCTTCAGCCTTACTCCCTCAGGATCAGGCTAGTTCTTGAGACTGTGTTACTCTTTAGCCTTATTACCTTTGGAAACAGACCATTCCTACTGAACTGGCTGGCCTTCAATCTGGTTCTAAATCAGATTGTCTTATTGAAACTCCCCAAAGCCCTTATTTCTGAAGTTCATTCTACACTTCGGATTAAAGTATACAAATTGAAAAGGTTAGATACTCCAAAGTATAGTTGGTCATATTTTATAGTTTTCAATAAATGTTATCTCTAGAGTTCAGATGTTCCTATTATATGTCAAAATAATGCCATTTAGTGATTTCCATGTATACCTTGATAATTCTTAAGTGAGTATTACATAGAATAATTATAATTGTACCTAGAAATTATATAGAATATTGTCTTGGATGTCTGAAAATGTTTTTAATATTAATTTATTTTCATCATTATTGTGTAAAGATCTGTCTTGAAAAGAATTATTCTAAACATTTTGTTTTTCAATTTTTTAAGAAAAATATGTTACTAGTAAGTAAGTGACATAGTAGTCATGAACATTATGAGTAAGAACTGGTGAAACTTTAAGAAATGCCATCAGATAATGTTTGAATTTAGATATAATGTTAAACTTAAAGATATTGGAACACTAATTTATTGCTATAAATAAGTAAATATATTTTTTTCCAAAAATTGATACTGAGAAGAGTTTGGAATAACCAACTACTATATCTTTTACTTCCAAAAGTAGAATGTAGTAGACTTCTAACATATGCTTTCATTTTGACATCAGCCCCTGGAAAATATTTTGCTAATAGGGAGGAGGGGGGGGAAGGGCAAGGGGAAAAAATGGAGATCTATCTATCATCTGTTGTAATACTTATCTATCACTTGTAATACTTTAAGCAATGAAATAAAAAAATAAAAATAAAAATAAAAAAGACCACTTTCACTCAGCAACCATAGGAAATCAAGTAACTTAAAATCTTCCATAGTTCCTAATATAAATATATCATAAAAGAATTAACTTAGCTCTATTATTGAAAAATGAATTGCTGTATATGGGTGCTGCTGGATATTTTCTTGTTCAATAGCATCATGGAATTGAAAATCTTCAAATTTTTTCAGTGTGTTAACAAATTTTAAATGTCTATTTGTGGTTTATTTTATAGAAGAGAGTTTACTCTGGTCTAAACGATAACAAAAAATAAATTGCTATCTTTAAACTTAACAATATGACCTCACACCTTATAGGCATTGGGAAGGCAAAACAGTGACAATCTTGAAGTTACAAAGGACACACACACACACACACACATACACACATACACACAACATGTTTTTCAAAAATCCAACTACATAAATATCTTGTTTTTCTGCTGGGGATATTTAAGATAATTCTTAAATGATGTTAAACAAATTGACATATTAAAATCACTTAAAAATACTGGTGATAATAAACTTCAAATTGAGTATTTTCTATAGCTAGACACTATTTGCTATATCATGCAAAGTAATAATTTAAAATACATATATATTTAAAACTAACTTTTAAAAATGTAAACAAATGGAATTAATAAAAAGAAAGCAAAGTATAGATACAGACAAGAATAGTATGATGATTACCAGAGGGAAAGGGGGCTGGGGGAACTAGGAGAGGCTAAAGGGGGCATACATGGTGATAGAAGGAGACTTGATTTGGGATGGTGAACACATAATACAACAAACAGATGATAGATTATGGAATTGTACACTTGAAACATATAATTTTATTAACCAACATCATTCCAATAAAATCAATAACCATTAATATAAAAAAGAAAGTTAAATAAATTATTTAAATGTGTATGTTTAATTTGAGATTTAATAATCTTATATATTTAGGAACTTTCATTTATTAACCTTTCTTTTTAAATATTTTGTGATGCTAATGTTTTATGAAGAAATCACATCTAAGTTTGCTCATTTATGCATTAATATTAACATTAACAAAAATATTAGAATATGTCACATCAATAATTTCAAGATAGGTACTGATGATTTAATTTGATTGCTCTTTTGGAAAATATTTTATTATTATACACACTTTAAATGTGGATAACAGCTCTTGCTATGTGGCTTAGTTGCTTGGAGCATTGTCTCATATATCTAAAAGTTTCAGGTTCGATCCTGGTCAGAGCACATACCTAGATTGCAGGTTCAATCCACAATTGGGCCACAAACAGGAGACAACTGGTTGATGTTCCTCTCTCACATCAATGTTTCTCTCTCACTCTCTCTCTTCCTCTCCCTTTTTCTCTCTAAAATCAATAAACATATACTCAGGTGAGGATTAAAAAATTAAATGTGGATAACAACATCCAAATCACGTTACATACAGTGATATGAAATATCATTTTAAATATCTCATCCAATGACATTCCAAAGGCATTTGTTAAATTGTCCATAGTGTAGTAGATATTGTTAAATACACACAATGTATTAGATATTGTGCTAAATGCATGGGACAAAAACATGAATAAAGAGTGGAAATTCACACTTCAAGGTGAGGTTGTGCAGATAAACATATTGCACTTGAAAACAACTCAAATTCAGAGGATGAGCTATGGCACTTTCTGTTATTCTCAAGTGAACCAACAGAAGGCTTAGTTTCCAAGAAGAAGTTAAATCAATTATCAAACTAGAAAAATACCATAATATGGAGTTTACACACCAAATAGTCATTTGTTAAATGTAAAAAAAAAAAAAAAGATTTTCCATTGTTATTCTAAAGTTTAAAGAAAGTTCCTTCTGGTTCTTATAATTTTAGGATTAAATATCTGGAGACCAGGTATGAGCACTCTGTGGGGGATCCTGAAAAAAGCAATCTATATAGTAAAGAGGTAATATGTAAATTGGTCCTAACAGCATCACAGTAACAACCAATTTGCATGTTAACAGGCCATCAGGAAGCTGCTCGCACAGCAGGGGAGCTTTCTGTGCCCAAGCACCCCCAGAGGCTGAAGTTAGGCCTGGATCCTGGGCTCTGCAGCACCGAAGTCAGGCCTGTGTCCAGGGTGCCCGCAGTGCACTGGCAGTCAGTCAGACCTGGGTCCCTGGCGCCCACAGCAGCAGGAGTCTGGCCTGGGTTCTGAGTGCCAGTGGTAGGAGTCAGGCCTAGGTCCCAGGTGTCCTCAGCGTAGCGCGGAAGTCAGGCTTAGGTCCATCACCAGTTAGAGGGCATCTCAGGGTGAGGACCATCACCTCAGCCAGAACTCAAGATGGTCCCCTGGCCCGGCCTGGCCCGTCCTCAGAGGCAGCCCCTTTCCTCCATGTTCACTGCAGAGGACAGACAGGAATGCCTGAGGCTGGGGCCATGGTGCCCCATCCCTACCCTGCTCCCCTGGCCTCCTTCACCTGTGGCCCCCACAGAAGGGTGTGTATGAGAGCCCTTCCCCTGCTACCTCTCACCACTCTCTCCAGCCATCCCTCAGCTCACAGGCATAT
>PVJC01010349.1:5682-43922 GCA_004026665.1 Murina feae
AGGGGCGACCAAATGACTGAGCAGGTTGTGTGGGAAGACCAGGCTGGCAGGGGGATTAGTGAGGGACGACCAGGCCAGCAAGGAGGGGAAGTTGGGGGTGACCAGTCTGGCAGTGGGAGCAGTAAGAGGTGACTAGGCCGGGGGGGGGGGGCAGTTAGGATGACCGGGCCAGCTGGCGGGGCAGTTGGAAGTGACCAGGCTGGCAGGGGGGTCAGTAAGGGGTGATCAGGCAGACAGGCAGGCAGGTAAGCAATTAGGAGCCAGTAGCCCCAGATTGTGAGAGGATGTCTCATGGCCTAAACCAGCTGTCAGACATCCCCTGAGGGGTCCAAGATTGAAGAGGGTGCAGACTGGGCTAAGGGAACCCCCAACCCCTGTGCACAAATTTCATGCACTGGGCCTCGAGTCCTATAAAATAAAGAGGTAATATGCAAATTGATCATCACTCCAACACACAAGATTGGCCACCCCCATGTGGTCAAAGATGGCCACCTCCATGTGGACACAAGATGGCCACTACAAGATGGCCAGCAGTGGAGGGAAGTTTTGGGCAACGAGGCCTACAGGCAATAGCACTTAGGGGCAACCAGGCTGGCAGGGGAGGGCAATTACAGGTGACCAAGCCAGCAGAGGAAGGCAGCTGGGGGCAACCAGGCCTCCAGAGAAGGGTAGTTGGGAGTGACCAGGCCCACAGGGGAGGGCAGTTGGGGGTACCCAGGCCCACAGGAGAGGGCAATTGAGGGCAACCAGGCTGGCAGTAGAGGGCAGTTAGGGGAAATTAGGCTAGCAAAGGAGGGCAGTTAGGGGTGACCAGGCCTGCAGGGGAGGGCAGTTGGGGGTAACTAGGCCTATAGGGGAGGAAAGTTAGGGGTGACCAGGGCAGCAGGGGAGGGCAGTTAGGGGCAATCGGGCCATCAGGGGAGCAGTTAGGCATCAATCAGGCTGGCAGGGAAATGGTTAGGGGATGATTAGGCTGCCAGGCAGAAGCAGTTAGGGGCAATCAGGCAGGCAGGCAGGCAAGCAGTTGAGAGCCAGTAGTCCTGGCTTGTGACAGTTTAGTCCTGACTGACATTTTAGGCCTCATCCGTGTTAGACATCCCCTGAGGGGTCCCAGATTGGAGACGGTGCAGGCTGGGCTGAGTGACACACCCTCCCCCCCCCATGCACGAATTTCATGCACTGAGCCTCTAGTATATAATAAGCACTCAGAAAATTGCCTAACACACCTCAAATGTTACATTATTCATATCACTATCACTGAGAAATTTGGGGATTAAAATATAAAATCAATAATCCTGGTAACAAAGATGGTTCAGTAAAATGTTTCCTTATTCTTTCAGGATGATACAAATACTTAGGACACAACTGTTGTTTTGGAAGAGTTGGCCAGAATCCAATGCTATGTCTAGGTGGCTGGTACTTGTCCCTGCTTATGCAGAGTAAAGGGACAAATATTTACTTAAGTTCACAAAACTGGAGTATAAGGGGAATGAATCCATTACCATGATATAGGTGTTTTGGCCTCCCTTCTTTTAAGTTTACTTCCCAATAGTCATCTCTCCTCCTTAATCATTTAAATAATTGGCAAGCGGTGCAGCCCTTAGCAGAAGGTGGGAGCTTATTCATGTCTCCTCTTTGTCTGTAAAGACAAAAGAGAAGAACAGATGAGATCAGATCAAGGAGTGATTTGTTTTATAATCTCTCTGGAGAAATCTAGGAGATCCCTCCCTCCACGCTCATATTTCTTGTTGTGAAGCACTAATGAAGACGTTAATTAGTTGTTCAGTGGCATGCACTTCCCTTGGATATTTTCAAGGCCTACTTCTATCCCATTTTGCATATGCTTCTCTTTGTATATTTCCTATTGTTCTTTCTAAATCTGCTTGTGAGAAGGAAGAGAAAGCTAAAGCAACAGCAATCTTTTCTCTTTCTCCCCTCAGATTCAATGTGTCTAAAAGCTCATATTGAATATATGTCAAAGAAAATTTACTGCAGTCAGACAAACACCAACTTGGCAACACATCAAGTAAAAATAAAGCACCACTGATTACAATAAAGCTGAAAGATGAGAAGTACAAATCTTCTGATATATATCCCAGATATAATATTCATATTCTCATTAGCATATTGTAATGCTCGGTGCAGAGAGCGATATGACAAAGGAAGTTTTCTCTAATGAGTACTACCAAACCTGATTCCTAACAGCTCTGATTTCTTGATCATCCTAAAGTTGAACTGAATTGCATACATCACTGATTTCATAGACTCATTCTTTTCACTTATTCAAAAACACTTAGAGACTGCTTCTTCTATTTAGTATATTGTTGTAAAATATCACAATAGGTGAAAATTTACCAAATTTATCAAAGTAAAACTAAATCTGTTAGATGGCATACTTTATAAAAATTATTTTAGAATATTTAATAAATGGATCTAATCTAGCAATAGAAATATTGATATGAAAAAAGTATAGAGACCCACACCAATGCAGTATTTGGGAATATCCTAGGACTTTAGCTTACTCCATACTAATTTTAAGTCAACAGTATTGATTAACAAAGAAAATAAAAATACAAAAGCAAACATTAGAAATTTAGGATGCAGCCATAAATTATAGAAGAATATACTTTCAAGGAAACGAAAGATTGGAATAAACACTTACAAGAACAAATAGGGTAGTGAATTTAAATAACAGTTTAAAATACAAAGTTGTCAGTTTGAAACGCTGAAGGTTTAATGTAACAGAATTATTTTTCAATATTGGAAGTATTCTACATGGTCACAGAGATCATCTATCCATCAATATATTTTTTTTAAAATTTTCAAGTAATGTACTATTTTGTTTAGTCAGAAATAGTTATTTGTACATATAACCATCTACACACTGTGCAATTATAATGCAGTGATGAACAAAAGAGTAGTCTCCAGTCGACATGAGATTACAGAAAGAAAGGGTAAACACAATTGACCAAATGAAGTCAATGAAAGCAGATTTCAGGTTCATATAGAGAAAAATTTCTCTCAAACAGAATTGATACCAAATAGAATGGATTTCTCAGGGCTGATATTTTTTCCCTGGTTTTGTTACTAGAAAGATTACATGGACCTGATGGCTGCTTTTTTGGAAATTTAAGCACTGAGTAAAGTCCTATACCAATCCTTCCTCCATAACATTTTATAATATATCTGTACTTTAGTTCATTTGTTTGAGGATATTTTAGTCAGGTACATCTTAAAGAAAATGTTTCAATGATAAAATAATCAAACACAAAGCACTTATTTTTCATAAGTAATCTTAGACTAAACATGATCAACATGGAATCCTGTTTTCAGATTTCCTATTTATTCATGACACTTACAGTCTATCATTTCAGAGTTCTCAGAGGAATTATACCCATAAAGTATATATTATTATTATTGTGTTTGTTGATATGCAATAGGAAAAATAAACATAGGACAGAAGATTCCTATTCTATGGCAGGAAGACTTCATTATCAGGCCCTATTCAGGTGTATATTCTAAAATCCAACTCAAATTTAAGATTTAGGCAATGTCTTTATAGATATCTCTATGGAAGTCTAATGATGGATAATGGTTATGAGAACAGATATTTGCACTCTTCCTACCGTGTTATCAAGTATCCTCCTTTTCCCATCTCCAGCTCTCAGTTCTACTTTCTCCAGTGATGACTTTAGTCTCAGGGAGCCTCTCCATCTGTGGTGACAGTGAGATCCAGGCTTATACAAGACTTGGAGTATTTAAAGAAATATTTTTAATGTAATATTCCATTCATTTGCCCAACATGCTTCTGATTGGCCCTCCTTGGGTCATATGTTCACCTGTTGCACAACCTTATCATGGATATTATGCTAATGGTGGAACTATAATCAATAGTCTCATGCTCTGTGGAAGACATAATTCACCAATAGGTTAATTGCTCAATAGATAAAAGCATGTCAGAGGACCATTAGAAATACTGTCCTGCTGGCTTCATTAATTTTGTAGTTTGCATGGTACAACTGGATTAAGATAATATCAACAGCAAACTTCATCATGGGTGGAGAAGTTTTACATGATATTAGTTCGCACTTCATACTCTCCAACAATACTAAAAACAGGTAAAGATCCAGAGGTATCCCAGAATTACTAAACCAGAGATAAGTATAGTCAAGTCACAAAATGTTATCTTACAACTTTCTCTAAGTAGCTTTCTCCATCTGAACATATTTCAATCTATATGAATTGCACCTTAATTATATCACTTGCAGCACTGTGCTTAACTTGCTCAGGTATTGAATAATACTTCATATTTATTAAGCTTTTTCTCATGTAAAGATAGTGTCTAATCTTCATAGCATCCTTCTGAAGATGACAGGTATTATTCTTGTTTTCTAGATGGGAAGTGGAAAACTTTCAAATGGCTTTAAATCACTAGCTAGTTTAGAGCTAAATATATATATATATATATATATATATATATATATATATATATATAGTAACTAGCACTTCAGTGTTCTCTGTCAAACCCAAAAGGCAAAATGTTATGAAAATTTCTTTGATTTATTTCAATTCAATTTAGCTCAGTTTGATTCATTAAGCAATATTAAGAATGTGGTAAGTGCCATCCTAACTATCCTGGCCAATGCAGAATATGCATAAGGCAAAACCCCTTAACCACAATTGTTTCAAAATTTAACTAGGGGCCCATGCATGAAATTCGTGCACTAGGGGGGGGGGTCCTCAGTCCAGAATGCCCCCTCTCACATATTGGGAGCCCTCAGGGGTGTCCTACTGACAGCTTAGGCCAACTCCCTACTCCCTTTGGGGAGCTGGCCTAAGCTGCAGTCTGGCCTCCATTTGTGGGAGGCAACCAGGCTAATCAGGGGAAGCCACCAGCCCCATCACCCTGCTGCTGCAGCCACTGCCAGTCACCACAGCCACCAAGGTGTTTTCATCAACAGGGACTCCAATCCCTTCACCATGAAAAAATGACAACTTTCTTTAGGCATTTTCAAGATGTGTCTTTCATCTCCAGGATATGCCATTTCTTTCTTTTTTTTATCCTCACCTGAGGATATGTTTCCATTGATTTTTAGAAGAGAAGGGAAAAACAGAGAGAAACATTAAAGTGAGAGGAGCACTTTGATTGGTTGCCTCCTGCATGAGCCCTGACCTGGGCCCCAGCCCATGTCAAGCCTTCAACCTAGGTACATGCCCTTGGTCAGAATTGAACCCAAACACTGCGGTTGGCAGGCTGAGGCATTATGCACTGAGCCAAACTGACTAGGGCAGGATATGACATTTCTTAGCCCTCCAGCGGTGGACCTTCTTTTTTTTTTTTCTCCAGGAGTATGATGGAAAAAGCCTAGATTGCCTTTAGGGATTCTTATTACCCATGTTACTAAGAATATTACCAGTGGCATACAGGGAGCTTAGCCAATGAGTGGTAAGAAAAGGTGTTTCTTCTGTAGTTCACTCTGATCACTGGCTCCACCCCTGCCCCTCCAATCCTAGCTCAACCCCTGCCCAGGCCTGCAACCTCTGGCCGAGGCTTCAGGCCTGGGCAGAAGACCCCCAGACCCCTGCATTGCCTGCTCCGCCTGTGCCCAGACCCCTGTGATCACAGATTCCACACCTTCCCCACTGCAGTCTCTGGCCAAGGCTACAGGCCAAGCAGGGGACCCCCATACCCTGGCTTTGCCAGCTCCACCAGTGCTCAGACCCCACAATCACAGGCTCTTCTCTTGCCCATCTAATCGCTGGCTCTGTGGATCCCAGGCCCCCATGATCTCTGGCCTTGTCCCTGCCCAGGCCTAAGGCCTCTGGCCCAGGCCTTATGCATGGGTAGTGCACCCTTATACCCCTCTTATCACCAGCTCTGACCCTGCCCCCTCCAATCACTGGCTCCACCCTTGCCCATGCCTGAGGCCTCTGGCCTTGGCAGTGGAGCCCCAGCCCCCTCTGATCACTTGTTCCACCCCTCGGGTCCCCTGCCTCCCCTGCCACCTGCCTGACTAACAGCCATGACCACTTCAGTGGTGGAGCTGAGCTGGACTGGGCGCCACCATCTTGTGGCTATGGGTGCCACCATCTTTGTGATGGAGTGATGCCTAATTTGCATATTATTCTTTTATTAGATAGGGTTGCATGTACAACACATAAACTAAAGGAATAGTTGCATAACACCTTTATTTAATACATAATCTAATTCTTAACAGCAAAATGTGATAGAGATAATAAGTTCAATTGTACTTATGGTATTATATAATAAAGCTTAGTGTCTATTCTGACATACTGAAATTCCTGTATACCACAATTTTGAAATTTATTTTTGTAACTTATCCACTGCAAATTAATTTTTGTAAGTCAAGCTCTTGCATGTTGCACAATGGTGGCTAAAAAACTACCATTCTGGTTCTCATGGAAATACATTTTAAAGAAGAAGTGTTATCAAATGAACATACATACTGACCTATCATATAACTTGTTATATTTACTTTGAAAGGAAGTCCAACTTGCTATAGAAAGTATAACATGGAAAATGACTAGGGTCTGGAGAATGGGATTATAAAGTTTAAGACTGAGATGTTTAAGGTGAAATTCAAAAAATGAGTACTGGTTTCTCAAATAATGATTGAGGTGATGTGTATCCCTGGACAAAGGAAGAACTTAAAGGTTCACTATCCCAGAGAAGAGCTTGGAACCAGTAAATAAAACAAAAACATGTATTTAGATATATAGCAGTTTAGTTTCTCTTGTTCTTTAGATTTCTGGGGCAAATGGTAATTTAGCATTATGTTTATTCAGAAAATTAGTGGTTATTCAGAGACTAACAGATATAAGGTAAAGATCAGAGGGAAAATATAGATGACTTTAGCAAGAATTCTTGGGTAGGTTTGAGTGAGAACTTTAGAAATCAGACAAAGGGATTTAGGATTGTGCTCTAGCAAAGGGTTTTAAAGTTGTGAATATTTTAGTCTCAACTCACTGAATCATCAAAATTCATTATGGGGTGTTTAAATATCTTTTTTATTTAATGATGTGAGAGCTTATTAACAACCTCAATAAACTTAAGAGCAAATCTTATACTAGTAATTTTGTGTTTTCCCATCAGTACTTAGATCATTGACCTGTACATAACAGGTGTTCAGGTAAATTTTCTGGGTTGATTGAAGTAAGGATAAGTTTAGTAAAATTATATCAAGATAATTATAATATTTGGAGTAGTTATATGCTTTCAAAAACCATTTGCAACGATTTACCATTAATTGCTTTCTGGACCCCATAGTATTTTGTGCATTCCATACTCATTACTCTGCTGCAGAGTAAGTTCAAGTGTCTGTCACTGACCCTATATTGTTAGCCCAGATAGGGCTATGCTTGATTCAATTGAATCCACAGTTTCTACAAAGCATATAGCATGAAATAAGTGCTTTCTATTTATTCAATGGAAGAATGAGCAAATAAGTGAAGTGAAAAAATGAATTGAGGAACTGAAGTGATCCAGTTAATTTTAATTATCATTTCATTAACACTGATGAAGATAAAGGAAAGGAAAGGAGAGAACTCTGTACAACACATATTAGTCACTCAAGACATCCGTGCTGCTGAGTGGATAAAGCTGCGCTGAAAATAAAAGTTGATATGATTTAACCATTTACAAAATATGTGAAAGGAGGAGATGAGTTTAAGTGCATAGGAGATTCATATTTTCAATGGTCTTTGAACTCTTATGTGCATAAAATCATTTGGGTGTATATTTTTAATACACATATACTGAGGGCAACCCATAAAGGTTCAATTCAATAGATTTAACAAGAATTCCAGCACTTCCAGTGCAGGTGGTCTGAGACCACACTTAGAGAAATTTTGCATTAACTGTAAATGATAGCTTTATTCACTCTATTTGCAAAATTGAAATGATGATAATTTTGTCCTCTTTGCACTGTTAAAGGATAATTTTTAATAATTCAAATATTTTGCTCTTTTATAATAACTATCAGTTGAAAGAAAGAAATGACATACGATGTTAATTTTTCCCTTTGATTCTTGATCAGAGAGAAAAGTAGCATAGATTGTAATCTGGCTCAGTATTTTTCATTGCTTAAATACCAAAGCATTTTTGGGGTACAGTTAAGCAGTTTAAAAATTAATGCACTACATAGAATTCTGCCAGAGCTTTTATAATACCTATGGTTTAGCAAGCAATTATGCTTTTAGCACCAGGCAGGGAGATGACCAAAAAGAGCAGGTCATGGAGTCACTGCAAAGGGCAAGGCTAAACGTATCCCTGGCATGGCCAATTTGTGAGAGAGTTTTCAGGAGTGCTGCTATTCTTTTGTTTTTTGTGTGTTTTTTTTTTAATGAAATAGGGGATAGAGTCATATGAGAAAGGATTGTGGGTCTGTTTAGCACTCATTCCCGCAACTTCTGGAAGAGCTATTTCTTCCATTCCAACCATGTGGTTTTAGTAGGACTTATGTTCTTTTATGACCCTGGGATTCTGAGGATAGCTGAGTTTCATGAAAAATGGGGGTGCTTAAACCAGCTAGGATTTCAGAGCCATGTCTGGCTAATCTTGAGCTAGCTAATCTTGAGCTAACAATAGAGAAATGTGTTTCTACCTCATGACTAGTAGTGAGATGGATGTGCTGCAGCAGTTGAATTCTATCTTAAAGGCCAGCTTTGCCAAGGAAAACCAGGGAGAATGCTGGGTGTGAGGGAGTGAGGATAAAAGGAAAGAGACAGAGGAGATGAGAGAGGGAGAAACTGAGAGTTGGGTAACGGTCTAGTCCCTTGTAACTGGTGTCTTAGAGACCATTTTCATTAATTATGGCTACATACACTTTAGAAGAACTCCCCCCAAATTGTCTCAATTAATTTGTGTTTTATTTAAAAAAATAGACTTTATTTTTAGAACAGTTTTATGTTCACAGCAAAGCTGAGCAGAAGGTACAAAGATTTTCCCAAATTTCTGCCTGCCCCACACATTCACAGCCTCCCCCATTATCAATACCCCCTCAATGGTGCATTTTTTTAATAACTGATGAACCTGCATTGATACATCATTATCTTCCCAAGTCCATAGTTTACATTAAGTTTCACTCTTGGTTTTGTACATTCTGTGGATATGGAAAAAATGCATAATGGCATGTAGTAAAATAGTATTGTATGAAGAAGTTTCACTGCCTTAAAAGTCTTCTTTGCTCTGACTCTTGATCTTTTCCTCCCTCAAGAATTGGATTTTTGACATTGCCACCAAGGATTTCTAACAAATTTGTATGTGGGGTTGTTCATCAGTGATTCCACTACATTGGACCTGTTGTATGAATTGCAGAGAGTTTATACTTGGAGGAAATATCTCTTATATTGTGAAACTAATTTGAAGTTTTTGCTATAACCATGCATTACATGATAAGAAAAACCTCTAATCTAATAAAAGAGTAATATGCAAATTAACCCTCATTCCATTACACCCAAGCCACGCCCACCAGCCAAGCCACACCCACCAGCTAATCAGAGTGATTATATGCAAATTAACCGAGCCAAGATGGTGGCCAGCAGTCATGGGGCTAGAGCAAACAGAAGGCTTCATTGCACTAGTAATGAAGGAAACTGCCAGCCTAGGCAGGCTGTGGCCTGCGCTCAAGGCAACAAAGTTTCAATTATAGAAGATAAATAAAGCCCAGAAATGTACTTCCAGCCAGACTTGTTGGGACGTTGGGTAAATGGGAGCTGTGGCCAGCCTGAAAACAGCCATCAGCCCCTCACCCAGGCTGCCCAGGTACCCCAGGGGAGACCCCTACCCTGAAGGGGCTGTGGCCAGCCTGAAAACAACCATCAGCCCCGCACCCAGGCTGGCCAGGCACCCCAGGAGGAACCCCTACCCTGAAGGGACTGTGGTCTACCTGCAAACAGCTATCAGCCCCTCACCCAGGCTGACCAGGCACCTCAGCAGGGACCCCTCCCTGAAGAGGCTGTGGCCAGCCTGCAAACAGCCATCAGCCCCTCACTCAGGCTGGCCAGGCACCCCAGCAAGACCCCACTTCCTGAAGGGGATGTGGCCAGCCTGAAAACGGCCCTCAACCCCTCACCCAGGCTGGCCAGGCATCCCAGTGGGTACCACACCCTGATCCTGGACACCCTTCAGGACAAACTAGCCAACCCCCACCCATGCGCCAGGCCTCTATCCTATATAATCCTATACAATAAAAGGGTAACATGCAAATTAACCCTAACAGCAGAACCGCTGGGAATGACTGGTCACCATGACACACACTGGCCACCAGGGAGCAGACTCTCAATGCAGGAGCTGCCCCTGGTGGTCAGTGCGCTCCCACAGGGGGAGCTCTGCTCAGTCACAAGCCAGGCTGACAGCTGCCAGTACAGTGGTGGTTGTGGGAGCCTCTCCTGCCTCCTCAGTAGTGCTAATGATGTCCGACTACAGCTTAGGCCTGCTCCCCGCTGGCAAGTAGACATCCCCCGAGGACTCCTGGGCTGCCAGAGGATGTCTGACTGCCATCTTAGGAGTGGGCCTAAGCCAGCAGGTAGACATCCTTCGAAGGGCCCCAGACTGCGAGAGGGCACAGGCCAGGCAAATGGACACCCTCTCCCCCACCCCCCGGAATGCACAAATTTTTCTGCACCAGGCTTCTAGTCTTGAATAAAAAACAAAAACATTTTTTCCTCTATTTCCTTCCCACAGTCCCATTTCAAAGGTAAACATTAGGAAACACAGCATTTTTAGAGAGACCTTAGATTTGGGGAACAGCATATCACTTTAAAATCTCATTTCCTTAAATATGTTTCTATTACATTTCACTGGTCAAAGCTTGTTCCTTTAATTCTAATGACCTTTGAGCAAGGTCTAGTCAAAATGTCTCTTCATATTGAAGAGGTATGTTGCTCAAATTGTGTTTGGATTATGTATATTTTATTAAGTTATTCATGTTTACCTGTGTCAGTAACAAATGGTCCAAAATATTTTCTCAGCAGTGATACATAATCTGTTCAGTAAATACCCAAACTTTTGTCAAATTCAATTCCTCAAATTTCATTGTCTTAAATTTAGAAGTCATACATGCAATTATCTGAAGTTCATGCATCACCTTTAATGATGTTCTCACTTCTCATCCACATTGTGAGTGATGACTACCAGCTTCCCCGTCGTCCTACTTTTACTATGCAAATTCATTCTTTAGATTTGTTTAGATTTGAGGTTGCTGTTTTCTCCTAAAATATTAAACCACAATCTGATTTTTTGTTTCTATGACCTAAGACAACCTACACACTATTTTTAGTGTTGTAGTAAGAAAGAAAAAACATGCCAGAAAGCAGCAAATTACATAAATCCACAAGAAGAAAGAGATTAGTTTATCTCCAATATTTTAGGAAAAGGAACTCTATTTTTTTCTGTAGATTTCATAAAACAAACATACACTATGGAATAACTGGGTAGAATGGGAAGGACAATTCTAACAGCACAGTTTCTTAAAGAATAAAGAACCTAGCTTTGCATCTGTCCTCTCAGAATTTAGTGGAGATAGTGTGACAGAGAAAGGTGAATAGCAACTTCAAATGACAAGGAAGCCCACCAGATGAGGTGTCAAGATCTACCAATAGTTTTTGCTGTCCTGGCTGGGAACAGATTACTGTTTGGCAGATAGTGTACAATGCTCTTCAAATCCTAATAAAATGATTATGTGACATCTATCCAAGACAATTTCCTGTTATAATGTTAATACCCCCCCCCAAGTCAAGAAGGAGAAATATTTTTTTCATGTAAAGATTATTATATAAGCACATGTTTTACCTTTAGAGTGAGAAAAAAAATATTAAAATAAAGGTTTTTGTCATTACATTTTAGATTCCATGTCTGTCAGTTTCTTACTTATATTGGTTTCCAGATATTTTTTTCTGTTCAAATCCAGAACACTAGAATTCTGACAAGCTTCCACTTCAGATTTCTTAAGCTTCCAAACACATTCTTCAATGGTGTGTTGAATGTGAACTGCCTTTTATTAAGCATTACGTAGTATTCTTACAAACTTTATAATAAGAATCCATGATATCCTCATCTTTGTCATGAAGATTTTGACACTTTGGGAGGTTACTTAAATTGTCCTGGTTTTTGAAAATGAGAAGAGCCCAGTGGAGCATCACTCTCTCTACTAGCATGTGTGCCTTTTGGGGGAGGAGTCTCAGTTTCAGATCCACAGGGCCTTGTATGGAAGGGCCTCTTTTTCTGTCGAATGAATGAGGAAAAAAATAGCAAATGTAAAATCCAGAGTTAAGCTCACAGTCTGTTTTCCATAAATTATAGGTCAACTACTAGAAAGGGTTTTCCAAGCATACATAACCCATATTTGGAGTGGCATTTCCTTATCAGTATATTTATTTTGAATGAATTTATGTATATAAAACATTTAGGACTGTTCTGGCTCAATGTCTATTGATATGTGGTTTATTTATTTAGCTATTATTGTTTTGAAATGTTAATTTATGATTTATATTTATATAAATGCTATTATTACCTACTAAACAAAAAAGAAAAAACAAACAACATTTTTAAAATATTCAAATCACTTGCTTGACTCTAAAGCTTATTCTCTTGTAAGAGCATCCTAATTCACATCACAGATTATGAATTTTTTCATGCAGATTTGATTAAAGGAATCATATTTTCTGTTTCTGAACATGATGATGGCTCCCACTCAATTGAAAGGTGACAACACAACATTAGTGTGATTTTCTGTAGGGCTGTAATGATCTTTGCTAATGGCCTAAAGCAGTAGATTCAGATGAAAAATTAAAACACTTACTACCCTTCTCCTGTATTATGTAAGAAGAATTCCACAGAGAACATCATTTTCATTATCGAGGATGATTTATCCTCTGTGCTTTATTTTTCTGTGAAATTCAGAGGGCAGGCCCATTTCTGAATTTGTATACAGTTTCATCTCTTTGAGAGGCAGAGGAAATGAAATAACCTCTCAGGAAACATTGAAAGCAGCCACTTATTATGTGAAACAGTTTAAACTATTCAACATCCATAGCTAATTCTGTCATGCTTTGCTAAAATAGTGCAGCATTTAAATATTGAAGGAGCAATATACCGATAATGAAACCATTTCCAGGCAAAGAACTTAGAACAGGTATTTAGTTTCAATAGGTTCATTATGAATGTTTAAGCATCCTAAAAACATTTCAGGCTAATGCAATGCAAAGAACTTTATCTGGAGGGTAAGGAATATATAGCTGTTTTAATCAGAACTTGAGATTGGAAGTACCTTTTTAAATGAAGATTCTCTTATGTGGAAAAACAACATTTTCTTGGGTTACTAATATACGCACATAAATTAATTCAATTATCCATATTATCCACTTAATTCAAAGTTAGTAAATAACCTCTGCAAGCCAGGCATTTCTTAGTATAAAAGTCTGGGGTAATAAATAAGGCAGATCAAATGTATTACCACATTAGAATCCACAGATGAATAGAACATTTTAATAAAATTTAAAGTGATATCCTGATCATAGTTGAATGTGTTACTGATAAAAAAAAATGAGCTTTCATTTGGAACACTTTTTCTTTGTTTGTTTTGTGTGATTTTCAAGTGTGGAAAAGTGTCTAATCTATAAAAATAAAAGCATAATATCCTAATTAGACTGGACAGCTGAACGACCTTCTGTATGTCATTTCAGACGTCCTTCTGGATGAAGCTGTACCAGTGGGTGCCAAGGCAGAGGCAGTTAAGAATGATCAGGCAGGCAAGTATGCAGTTAAGGGTGATGAGGCAGGCAAGCAGAGGGGTTAGGGGTAATCAGGCAGGTAAGTGAGTGGTTAAGGTCAATCAGGCAGGCAGGCAGAAGTGGTTAGGGGTGATCAGGCAGGCAGGCAAGTGATTAGGGGAGATCAGGTAGGCAAAGGTGGTTAGAGGTGATCAGGCGGGCAAGCATGCAAAGTGGTTAGGAGCAATCAGGCAGGCAGCATCAAGCAGGCAGGTGGAGTGGTTAGGGGTGATCAGGCAGACAGGCCAGCGGTTAGGAGCCACCAGTTCCAGATTATGAGGGGGATGTCTGACTGCCAGTTAGGCCCAATCTAGAGTTCTAGATTGCAAGAGGGTGCTGCCTGGGTTGTGGTACACCCCTTCCATGCACAAATTTCATGTGTGCTTGTCTTGACAAATTCTGATTATAGGAACTACCCACTTTTATAACAGCTGTTCATTATTAACATGCTAGATAAGGAGGATTTGGGCACATATGTGAGTTGTTTGCTAACAGAACCTGTGTTCCCATGGTTCAGGAACTATAAAAAACAATACATTTTATTATAGACATCAAAGACCAAGTATATCAGAAACTTTACTCAGGTTTGTACTAGGTTGCAGATATCACATAATTATGGTTGTAAGAAATATCTATAGTTGTGGAGTTCTTTCAGTGTGATCTTGAGGATATAAAATTAGTTCATTTTTTTATGATATGTGACAAAAAAATCTCTTTATGAAAATAAAGAGTAGTATTTATTTTGGGTCATATACTAGGGTTCCAAAACTGAATTTATATTCCTTTAAGAAATGGTGTTTAAATACAGAAGTGTTCATTGATAAATTAAATGAATATTAATTTAATGTTAGACTGGTACATGCATTGAAAGGATAACACAGTATCCAACCTATAATGTAATAATGGCACTTATGTCTTCCCATGTTTGTGTACTCATCATGCTATAATATGCTGTTTCTAGGATGACAGGATGGTGCTACCTATTGTCAGTGGAGCTAAGGTCCTGGTCTGCATCCAGTTTGCCAGCACCAAAGCTATGTTTACTGCAGCTAAGCTCTGTTGGTCTGGGCATCTGTGACAGGCCAATTAGAGATAGGTCCTCTATGGTTAGTTGAATAGACAACTGTCAGTTTATTAGCTCTAAAACTAATTAGGTGGAGAAATCTATAAGAATTTAATTCTCATAAATTTTTACCAGTCATGCTCTTATAAATATTTATCTATTAATCTATATATCTTTTATTCTTCTGAGCAATATATATATATGTTTGATATATATATATATATATATATATATATATATATATATTTCATCGTCACCTAGAGAATGAAAAATTAATAATTAAGTTGTTTAATGGTTAATAAACTTGAATCCATGTAGCAACAAAATAATGCAGGAAAAATATGATTTCTTTGTTTGGGGTTTAAATAATCTGCTCTTCCTTTTCTAAGCCATTTTTACTTATTCACATTTATAGAAAAGCCAAACCAAAATGTTCTATCCTATTTAAACTTTAGCCCAATTCAATCATTTCAGTAATATCTTCAGATCCTCTCAGCTTCTTAAAAAGATCTGTAGCTATTCTGTGTTTTAGAAGGTCTTGTTTAAAGTTGGTGTGATCTTACATGTGTGAAGGTGATGGGTTACTAGGTAGAGAATGACCCCTGGCTCCTCTGGTCTCCAGAATATGTTTCTTGTCCACTTCACACCCAGGCAGACTTCTGGCCACTGAAGCTAAAGCTTACTTCTGGTCAGATCTTTTGACTTGATAATCCCAAGGCATTGTCTGGCTCAGCAAGTTTCATTTTTGGCTCCAGCTGGGGCTCAGAGACTTCTTGAATGTGTCTGACAATGAATTTCTTTCAGTCCTGATTTGGGTGATCTGTTCTGTAGCTCTCAATATACAACTATATCCTCCTTTGATAAGTCCTGCATCATGTTTCTCCACTACTTCTGGGTCCCATCTAGTCATATAGACAAAACAGTGATCAGGAAGGTAAAATTTCAGAGTTCCAATCTAGATGCAATCTCTGGACTGCAATAACTAAATTGATAGGTCTATACCTGCCAGTGTGAGGAGATAGTCTGAAATATAATCTCTTTGAAGATACATGGGGTGAAAGTAGATAGGGCTGGGATGAAGATGACAAAGGAACTCATCTTCACTTTTAATGCCACTCACATTTAGCACTACTCACTATCACTGACTCAGAACCTTGAAATGGGAAAGTTGTGATGCATTTAACTTCTATTCCTTTCTCCCTCTGAAATCCAAAGCACAGATCAAAGTGGCATCTTCACCTTGGGAACTTTCTTTAGAGAGAACTCCCTGAGCATTGATCTCCTAAGTTTGATTGTTTAAATGCTTATGAGGAAATAAAGACATTTGGAAATTTTTCTTCCAAGGCAGTAGCCTGCCATACATAGCACTGTAATTGCCATTGGAGAAACAATACTGAACAAAAAGTACCTCACCTTGGTGATTCCTCTAGCCCTTTTCCTTCTGATTACTCATGGGAGTTCTGTTAAAGAATTTGGGAAGAAGCTGGAGTTTCCCCCTTCACATCTTAATCTTAATTGCCAGGAATACCATACCATGAATGAGAAGTCACAATCATAATCGGAACACTAAATTTTTCAACTTAAATCTTGGTAATTCTTATGAAAACTGACAGTGACATTGTTTTATCCAGTTTCTATTTGCACCGGGTCCCTTTATCTTGTTTGTAAGTCATAAAGAAAAATGCTTTTTTTTCAGTTGCCATGATTCCTTGAACCAACTACCCAGAGTTGGGCCGTGGCTCACAGGTTAAAGGCACAGCCCTTTACAAGACTGGCCCCAAGATAGACATTGGCTACAAATTCATGGGTCCACAGATTGCCCTCCCTGTGACTAGCTTGCTAAAAAATTGTGGGTTCTCATTACCATGTCAGTTTTGATAATTTGCTAAAATGACACATAGAACTCAGAACAATGCTGTGCTTATGACAAGTTTTATTATAGTAAAGGGTACAAAGCAGAAGCAACCCAAGGAAGGAATGCATAGGGTGAAGTCTAGAATGGGCTCAAACACAGAGCTTCCTGTGGTTTCTCTGTGAACTTTTGGACAGCATTGATTTCTTAGAGAATTGTGAACTAGGGAAATTCAACTAAGTCTTTGGTGCCTAAGATTTATTGGGGTTCAATCACATGTTGCTCATCGGGCAGACCTTTAGTTTCCAGCCTCTTTTGGAGGTTTAGTCTCCAGTTCCTCTGAGATCATATCATATGAGCCCTGCTCTAGTTCCCTATCCTGAGTCATACTACAAGACTGCCTATTGGCTATAGCACCAACAAAGACATTTTATCAGGCAGAGTATTCCAGGGGCCTAGATATCTCTCAGTAGCTTCTGATAAATATCAGATTTCTCTTTAGGTAAAGTTATACTTCCCTATACATCAGAATTATTTTTTAAACAAATCCAAGAACTTCTATACCTCTCTCTATTTGAAACTCAGCCTACACTTTTAAACACACTTGACCTTGTACACACCTGTACTTGTTTTGAAAAGTCTCAAGCAATTTTCTGGTTTTTATATTCTTCTTTCATTTCTCTGTGAAAAGAATATTTCTCCACACTATTTCTTTGAAAAAGTCCATTTTATTCATCTAACAACATGTTTATAAACTCTTTTTTTTTAAATTTTCAATTGTTATTTGTCAGTAGTTTAATTTTAGTATATTTTATTAATGTAGTTTCATACAAAATTATGAGCTACTTTGGGACAGGATTTCATTTTTAACTTTAAGGGCCTCAAGAGTATGTGTTTTGTATTGTCAGTAGTAAATAATTTAGTGAGTGCAAGTGAATGTAGTCAATTAGCAGGAGGATTGAATCAGAGCCTATAAACATTGGGGTGTAACAACAATGCTCAAGGAACGTCTGTGGTTCAAATTAACAAAATTATTATAGTGACCACAAAATGGGAATCTGATTGGTGATAAATAGTGCCAACTATTTTTATCCAAAAGGGCATCACTATTATCTCCAATATGACAACACTTTGTATTACTTAGTGGTGTATATGTCAATGCAGTAACATCCAAATCTGTAGAGAATTTTTGATAAAAATGTACTTGAGCCAAACAGAGGATATAGCTGGAAGCAAGATATCAACAGACTGAGAAAAATGCTTCTCAGAATGATAGTTCGAAGCTCCTTTTTTTTGCATTTGGAATTAAGAAAGGAAAGTAAAGGAAGATTCCAAGAAATTGGGAGAAAACAATGTATGTGTGGGGGGGATTACAGGATAGTTCGCAATGATATATGCTTTCTTGATGTCATTTTCCTTCTGAGGGGAATGAAAAGAGGCATTTTAAAGGTGTGTTAATCTCCATGCAGAGGAACAATGGACAGGGCTGGCTTAAAGCAAAGATAAAAACTCTTACTAAAATATGTTAGAGGCTGGCGGGGTGGGGAGCGCATTCCCCACCATGAGTTGCCCAGTTTAGGAATTTATGATCAGACCACCCTGGGATATCACTTCCTATGAAACACCATGTTTTTGTCCACAAACATGTCTACTTCCAATAAAGCTAGGAAACACTTCCAGTATGTTCTTTATTATTTTTAAAATCTAATATATTCTTTATGCAGTGGGAGTTTTAGCTTTAGCCTGAGCTGTTCCCAATGGAATAAACACAATTTTCCAGGAGTCAAATTCACATGAGTAAATTTGAAAAAGGTTTACACACATCCAAGGAGGAGTCATCTGGGACCTTAACGGAGAAGTTGGTCCCCAGTCTCTCACACTGTGAATGGCTGCAAGTGGAAGCAGAAAGCCTTAATCCAGGGCACCTTGAACTGCATGTGGCCTAAGAAATCAAGTTCTGGGTAATGATGTGTGAGCCAAGTAGGGGAGAAACTTTTAATTAATTAATTAATTAATTTTATATTATGAGGATGCAGCATGTCTTCTCTGCATCAGGAGATGCAGGACTACTTCAGGACACTGAGTGCCCACTGCAGCAGCAGCAGAGGATTAGGGATGTTTTAAGGGAAGACATCATAGTCTCCAGGAGATGGCTCAGGGATACCTTTGCCTTGCTTCAGGGCAGTGGAGGGCAAGGGAGCAAGATAGAAATATGATGCTTTTGTGATAGAGAAGGCTTGTGATCTGCCACTGCACAGCATAGCTTTGGGAGACTCCGAAACTCTTGTTGGTGAGAAGTTAGAGGTCCTGCATTATCTGGTGTATAAAACAGAAAGAGAAGAGGTATAACATATAAGATGCTTCTACATTATATATTCTTTTGATGAAATCTGGGTATATTTTTCTAGCCTGTAAAAATGATATAGGTATAGTCTATTATTTCTAAAATTCTACCAGATTTAATGGGTTTTGTAGTTGTTATTTTGTTTTTGTGTGTGGTTTTTTTTTTAACAAAACTGGTCACCAAGAAATCTTCGGCAATGCTTTGTAGTTCACTGCTACCATGTGTCTGCATCTTGCTGGGCCCCCTCTATTTTCTACATCCATTGCTTAGGAAAACTATCCTTCTCCTTACCCTCACCCCCCGGCCCCAACATTTTTGATTCTTAAATTTCCCCTGGGAAAATGTTGTGCTTCCTGAAGTTAGGAGTAATGGGAGGAGGTGAAAGCAAGATGAGAACCAAGGAGGCATTCTAGGAAGCTTTTTGATTCTTGAGTTTTCTCTTTGTTCCTCACAGTGACAACTTAGAGTGAATTTCAAGTATAGAAGCTGCAGAAATGAGCTATGAGTCCAAATCCCAGGCTTAAGTAAGAAGGATAGTAGAGAGGCTTTTGACAGAAAACCAAAGGTGGCAGAGGAAATGGAACCCTTTATCCTACCATGTATTGAAGCAGAGGAAGCCTTGTAATGGGATAATGATGAGGTCACCATAAGGATGAAGCTCCTAAAAATTTCAAGGATGAGGCCACGTAGAGTACTGAGGATTCTCCAGAGAAACAGAATCAGTAGGATATATGTGGAAATATGTAAGGATAGATTTATTGTGGGAATGCTCATGTGGTTATGGAGGCTTAGAAGTCTCATGACCTGCAAGCTGGAGACCCAGAAAAGCTGATAATTCAGTTTGAGTTCAAGGACTGAGAAGCAGGAACTCTCCTGTCCCAGAGAGAGAGAAAATAATGTCCTAGGAGAGAGAGAGAGAGAGAGAGAGAGAGAGAGAGAGAGAGAGAGAGAGAGAGAGAGAGAGAATACATTTTTATTGATTTCAGAGAGGCAGAGAGAGATAGAAACATCAATGATGAGAATTATCAATCGGCTGTCTCCTGCACAACCCCAGAAACCTGTGCCTGACTGGGAGTTGAACCATGTGCCTGACTGGGAGTTGAACCATGACCTCCTGGTTCGAGTCCCACTGAGCCACACTGACTTACAGCACATTTGCCTTTTTGATCTATTTAGACCCTCAGGGCTTAGATGAGAGGACCTTCTTTTTCCAGTCTACAAATGAAATGCTAACTTTCCAGAAACACTCTCACCCAGACACACTCAGAAATAATGTTTTGCTAGCCCTGTCAAGTTGATAGATAAAATTGATCATCATTGTTTCTTATGCCATAGTTCCTCAATCCCATCCTCACTTCATCCTCTTCACCCCAATCCTCCACTTTCAGCTCAAGATTTTAGAGTTTGTGAATTTCATATCAGAGATTCAAGGTAAATTCAGCATACATCTTTCGGCACTGTATTTTGCCTATTTGTTCACTTAGTGTACTTTTATGGTAGAGCTTATGAATTAAACATTTTGTGAATGAATCTGTATGTATAACTATCATCTATAACACTATTTTCATGGAGACATATTTTCCAAATTCTGATAAAATACCATGTACAACTGTGTAGGTAGAATAATGACCTCCCAAAGATGTCCACAGTCTCATCCCTGGAGTCTTATATATGTTACCTTTTTTTTGGAAAAAAAGGACTTTGCAAATGTGGTTACCAGGTAAGGTTAAGGAGATAGAGATTTGGAGGTTAACCTGTGTTAGGAAAATCTAATCATGAATCCTCAGCAGCAAAAAAGAAAAGAAAGAAAAATAAAAATTCTCAGCTATGTCAGACTGTGGTTAGAGAAAGATGTGAGGATGGAAGAGTGTCAAAAAGATGCAGTGTTCCTGTTTTGAAGGTAGAGGAAGGGACCCATTAGCCAATAGATGTGGGTAGCATATGGAAAAGACAAGGAAAAGACAAGGAATCTTTCCTAGAACCTCTGGGAAGAAACACAACTCAGCAGATATCTTGCAACCAAATGTGTTTTTACTATTTTATGAATCTGTTTTGTTTGTTTGTTTCTTTGTTAATCCTCACCCAAGGATATTTTTCCATTGATTTTTAGGGAGAGTGGAAGAGAGAGGGGAAGACTGAGATAAACATCAATGTGAGAGAAACACATCAATTGGTTGCCTCCTGCAGGAACCCTGACCAGGGCCCAGGCCTGGGAGGATCCTGAAACTAAGATACATGCCCTTGATTAGAATTGAACCCGGGACCCTTTGGTACCCAGGCCAATGCTCTATCCACTGAGCCAAACTGGTAAGGCAGCGCTTAGGGTTTAATGTATGTTTGCTCATTTGATCTTCAACACCATTTCAAGTGGGGACTAGTACAGCCCTTCAGAAGGCTGGTCGTTTCCTTAAGGTTCTGTAGCTACTGAATGAAGGAACTGGAACTAGTCAGGCCTGTCTGGCTTTAAAGTACGCTAGCTGTACTTCACCACCTCCCAATGCATCCAAAGCTAAAATTGTCAGGTGAAATGTTATTTGTATTTTATTTCAATCTATCATAAAACTAAAATAGTATCAATCACTAAAAAGCACACCTAGTGATAAAGTTAAATAATGCAAACATATTAAGAAAGATTCTCATTGCACAAGGATTCCCTTATCCCAAAAGATTCTATAATGGTCATAAAATGGTGTTTGCTCTGGAATGCTGGAATGCACTCTTTTTCCAGAAGGGCCTGCAAAGCATTAGTATAAATCATTTTAATATATGCAATGTTAGGTATAGGTAACATTGTGATATTGTAGACATGCTGATGACGAGCATTATTTCATACACTAAGGAACACAGTGAACACAGTCTTATAATTCTTGTCATATATTCCGCTCCCAGGACAGTCAGCTCTCCCTGTGTGATATCAGTTCATGCCCACAGTTCACACCTACAGTCCTTGAACTGGCATCCATGTCCCACTTTGGGAGTCTGTGCTCACTACTGAAACAAAGTCCTAGAAGATAAGAGGCTCAGCTAATGATTTATGTACAGTGGGTGGCCAAGAGGGACCATTCAAACAAAAATGGTAATAAAGTAAAAACAGAGCCATTAAAGTGGGAATGAGGTGTTTTTCTGTGTGTGTGTGTGTGTGTGTGTGTGTGTGTGTGTGTGTGTGTGTGTAGTTTCTTGATTCACATTCCAGGCAGCAGAACAGTCATCAAAAAGATTGTAAAGGCAAATAATTGAGATATTTTGCTGAGAAAGACTGACAAATGAGACCCTCCTTAGTTCTCAAAAATACTGCTTCTAAACTCACCTCAGAAAGAAAAATTGAGTCATTATCATTCTATAAATTAGTCATTTTGAGAACAACCTAGCTCTTTGATTGCCTTCTTCATAGAGAGTCTTTGCTCCTACCTGCTAAGTCTTTTATCTTAGAGCAAAATAATGTCTAATTTGAGATTTCTCTTGTCAAGGAAAGAACATTTAATCAAGTCAACCGGTCCTGGCATTGTTGCACTTGAATCTGAAGGGGATATAATTTAACACAGTGGAGTGCATATGATGTCTTTATCTTTTAAGGCTCATTAAGGTAGACCAGTTAAAGCCTGTGGAATGCCAAGCGTGAGCTAGATACTGAACAACATACCATTTTATCTCATGAACTAATCTTTCAGTGCACACTGATATGATTGAGGGTGATAAATAAAGTACAAAACAGATAAAAGAGCTTTTGTCAAATGTAAATGATTTTTCTACTTTGGGGTTTAATTATATTATACTTAGTAATTCCTTCTAAATATTACTGTTGGAGCCTTACACACTAACTAGGGGCCTGGTGCATGAAACTCATGCACTAGAGAGGTTGCCCTTCAGCCCAGCCTGCTCCCACTCACACACTGGGAGCCCTCAGGGGATGTCCTACTGACGGCTTAGGCCTGCTCCCTGCTCCCCTTGGGGAGAAGGCCTAAGCCTTAGTCTGGCTTCCCTTTGTGGGAGGTGACTAGGCTGATCAGGGGAAGGCATCAGCCCCATCACCCCGCTGCTGCAGCCACTGGCAGTCACCAGAGCCACCAAGGTGTTTTCATCAACATGGATTCTAGTCCCTTCACTATGAAGAAATGACAACTTTCTTCAGGCATTTCCAAGATGGGTCTTTCATAAGATATGGCATTTCTTTCTTTATTATTGTTTTTTTATCCTCACCTGAGGATATGTTTCCATTGATTTTTAGAGAATGTGAAAGAGAAAAGGAAAGACAGAGAGAAACATCAAAGTGAGTGGAACACTTTAATTGTTTGCCCCCTGCATATGCTTGACCTGGGCCCCAACCAGGGAGGAGCCTGCAACCTAGGTACATGCCCTTGGTCACAATTCAACCCAGACCCTGCAGTCAGCAAACTGAGGCATTATACACTGAGCCAAACCGGCTAGGGCAGGATATGACATATTTTAGCTCTCCAGCAATGGACCTTCATTTTTTTCTCTAGGAGTGTGGTGGAATAACCCTAAGTCATCTTCTTGGATTCTTATTACTAAGAATTCTTATTCAAGTTACTAAGAATATTACCAGTGACATACAGGGAGCTTAGCCAATGAGCAGTCAGAAAAGTGTTTCCTCTCTAGTTCATACCAATCCCCGGCTCAAACCCTGGCGAAGCCTAAACCCTTGGGTCATGGGCAGGGTACCCACAGCTCCCTAGCCACAGGCTCTGGCCAAGGCCTTAGGCCTGTGCAGGGGCCCCTCGACTCTGATCGCAGGCTCAGGCCCTTCCCTGGCTCAGGCCCTTCCTAGGCTGCTTAGGGCTCACACATGGCCTACCTTGGAGTGACCTGGGTGCCAAATGATGTTCCCAGAGCCCAGGCTACTGGGCTCCTATGTATGAAAATTAGCCACAATCTTTGTTGGGTTAATTTACATGCTCTCCTGATTGGCTGGTGAGTGTAGCAGAAGGACGATCAATTTACATGTTTGTCTATTATTAGGTAAGATGAATTTTATCAGGGTAGTTGTCAAAAAAATAAACAGCCCTAACCGGTTTGGCTCAGTAAATAGAGTGGCGGCCTGCTGACTAAAGGGTCACAGTTTTGATTCCAATCAAGGGCATGTACTTTGATTGCGGGCACATCCCCAGTAGGGGGTGTGCAGGAGGCAGCTGATTGATGTTTCTCTCTCATCAATGTCTCTAACTCCCTATCCCTCTGATTTCCTCTCTGTAAAAAATCAATAAAAATATATTAAAAAGTAAACATGAGAGATGCTGGAGAAGCTAAACATCATGATTAAGACAACATACTGAAATACAGATGTATTTCCAAGTTCTGGGATTTATTGTCTTTTTAATTTTGAGAAGCAATGCTCATTGCTGATGGAAGTCTTTCGAGAGGTTTTCAAAGCACCTTAATAAAATAGGAATGATATTCAGAAATTAAAGCATTTGAAGAAAATTAAATAGATATCAGAAAGGGAAGGCTTGGCTTATAGTTGTATACAACTTGAACTTTTTCTAGGAAGAGTTTCTCATTGAGTGCATTTGTATTCACTTAAGTCAAGCTCCATGGAGTCAGTATCCTTATTTGTATATCCCTCATAGGTGTTAGTGGAGGGGTAAACACACAGTGGATATGGAGCACAATAACTACTTGTTGCAATGAATAACAAATACTGAAAGGCAAGAAGAAAGTGTCTCCTTAACTCTGAGGACTACACCCTCTAAATCTGCTATGAGCTTAAAAAGTCTCCTATTATAAAGCCATTCTTATTGTGAAATACTTTTAAAAGTATGGATGACACTTTAAAATGAAAAGGAACCAAATTGTTACTGCTTTCAACCTCTATGTATTGAGTTTGCAGTATGACCTACTGCACAGCAGTATTTTCATTTACACTTCCCTTCCCTTTCTAATGTCTGCTGACATTGTTCTCTGTGTTGCATCTGCCAGAATGGATTGAGGCTATCAAGTGAGAGACAGATATTAGAACCAGCAGAAAGTGATTATAGGTGGCATCTGGCAGGAGTCATTTTCTCTTAGGGCTTTGACATGTCATTCCTGGTAAATCAGTTCTATTAGCTATCTAAAGGCACCAGATGTACTATAGGAGATTATGCCAATAAATCTTTTGTGGATTATATATATTTTTTTACTATTGTTGATTTATTGCAGTTCACATAATCTCAACTATATTTATCTAGATATGAATTCCAATTTAAATTTCTTATGTGCTTCTTTACTCAATACATGTTTCTGAAAGATGTTCTTTCATGAAATGACCCATGCTAGAAATAAAATATTTAGCAGATACTGGTATATTGATAAGCTATTTCATCTGTTTGATTAAAAAACAGTATATTATAGTCTTGATGAACTCAGTAAATCACAAATAACATTTTTAGTAAAATATTTTCTCTAGGATCTTGTAGTCATAGATTCCATCTACATGAAATGATATTTTCCAGATAATCCAAAACATGTAACAATAAAATGAGTGTACCAAGTTAGTATTTGTGCACTTAGGATAGTTCACTGATAGATGCAAATTAGAGTCAGAACATTAGGTAGTGCTCCTTGGGGTTACCTTTCTTCATTTTGTTAACACTAGCCACAATTAATCTTATTTATTTATAAGCGTATTGATATTTACATCTCTACCTCTACACTTATGTAAATTATACATTTCCTTCTGGGTTCAGATCATGTTTTATTCTTGAAAATGTTCATTAATTTCTAGTCATCATTAAAACCTTCTATATCTTAATATCTACTATAGAACATAGAACCAGATTCTTTTTTCTTCTTCTATATTGTGGTTGAATTTCTAGTCAGGGCTCAAGACCCAGATCAAGTGATTCCTCTCTGATTCATCAGTTGAATGCAAATTAAAGCCACAATAAGATATCACTTCACACTTGTCAAATGGCTATCATCAATGAATCAAAATCAACAAATGTTGCCAAGGATGTGGAGAAATGGTACCTTCATGTATTGTTGATGGAAATGCAAATTAATGCAGTCACAGTGGAAAGCAAATGGTTTCCTCAAAAATTTTAAAATGGAACTACCTTATCACCCAACAATTCCACTTCTGGGAATATATATATAAAAACCCTCAAATAACTGATTTGAAAGAATATGTGAACCGTTCTGCATTGTTTACAGTATGGTAGCCAAGTCTTAGAAACAACCCAAGGGCCCATCAATAGATGAGTGGATAAAAAAGCTGTGGTACATTAACACAACAGAATATTATTCGACCGTAAAAAAGAAGGGAATCTTAATTTTTGTGACAGTATGAATGGATGTGGAGAGCATTATTCTAAGTGAAATAAGTCAGTCAGAGAAAGACAAATGCCATATGATCTCACTTATATATGGAATCTAATAAACAAAATAAACCAACAAACACAATAGAAGCTGACTCATATATACAGAGAACAGACTGACTGGCAGCTGTCATAAGGGAGGGGTTTTGAGGTACTGGAAGAAAAAGGTGAGGGATTAAGCCAAAAAACAAACAAACAAATTAAAAAAAAACACAAAATCTCCCATAAACACAGACAGCAGAGAGAGAGAGATGGGCACGAGGGGCTGTAAAAAAATGGTAAAGAGGAGATAAATGATGATGGGTGAAGAATTGACTTATGGTGGTGAACATACAATACAATGTACAGATGATGTATTACAGAATTTTCCAACTAAAACCCGTAAAATTTTATTAACCAATGTAACGCCAATAAATTCAATAAAATAATTTTTTAAAAAGGAAATTGATCACTGCATTCTTAGTGCCACTCTGATGACTGGTACAATAAAAGGGGGGAGGTTGTGTCAGGAATATGACCCTTTCTGCATTTTAGTTTTTTATTTTATCCAATAGCACAAAAATCTGTTCACATGCTGATGTTTTTTAAACATTTGCTTCTGCTCTTAAACAATTCAATCATTCAGTTTTCATTGGTTTTATAAGTATTTATTGAAGGGTTACCACTGTACCAATTTCTCTGCTTGGTGCTGTGAAGATCACGTGACATTTATTAGAGTATTTGTCTCCAAGGTATTTATTACTCTACAAAAGATAGATTCCTGAAAAAATACTAGGATTACACTAAACAGAATCTAAGTTAAGTGCCAAATTGGGTGATGCAGCAAACTAATAACACGGCATTTGGGGAAATGAAGTATGTGTATTGTCAAAATAAAAAACGAGGGGCAGAGTGTTTTCTTATGTGTAGGAATCTTTAATGCAAAACAGTGGAAGGCCATCAGAGGTCTAAAGTTAGCCTTTCCACACTAGTATCAATTGCTTTACACAGCATTCTTAGTAACTTAACCTTTGTCTGATACTAGTATTTTTCTGAACTTTTAATTTCCACATTGAAGTTGAAAACATCCTACCCTGAAAAGTTAGGAGCAGAAAACTAAACCTAATAAAACATCTCTGTAGAATGTGGGCATTGTCACTATCCATCTCTAGCTTTTGGTCATGTGTGAGATTTAATACTCAAGAACCAGTAGATTCACTTATGGAAGTTGTCTCATAGGCTGTGAAGTCATCATTTTAAAGTCTGATTTGTTCTTGAAAGAGCAGGGGAAGGGTGGACCACTCCCATGATTACCTCCTGCTTTGTCACCTAGTGGGATGGAGGGTCTCACTCTCATATTTTTTTGCTGATGCATGAATAAAGTAGTGATGATAGTTTTATGATGCCAGAGAACTTTCATATTGCTGGATATGACAGTATTAATTTTACTTCTATTATTGTGTCAATAGCATTTTGTAATTTAATATGATTTTTTTTATAAATAACAGATTGGGCATCAGTCTGCCTTACTCTGATGTCTGTGGGAAGCTTGCCAAAGATATGGCTTATGAAACACAAGCCTAGAGAAACTCCATCTGTCCCATTTAGACAATATAGAGTGTCAGATCGCAGTGGTAGAGGTAATAACTGCAAGCAGCTCTCTAGGCAGACAGCAAAAGAGGGCTACTGATCACACTGATTAAAAGAAACAAACCCTTAGGGTGGGTTGTAGTCGGTGTAATTTTAACTTAGATAACCACTTTCCAACAGTCTTCTGCATTTAGGACTGGTGTCAGGTGGAAAAACAAAACAAATTCAGGTCAGCTCATTTCAAATATATGTTATTTGGATTTAGGCATTTTGGAGATCCCATGTTTTCTGCCTTTCAGGAAAATTACAGTTAAAGGACATAGAGCTGGATGAAATGTTCCCCCCAAAATATCAGAACTCAGGGGCATGTTTAAGCTAGGTCAGGAGCTCATAACTCAGTCTGGCTTTGCTGAAACGTTTCCAAAAACAAGGTCAGAATGGAAGAATGTGTTTTATCCAGGGTCAAATGGAACCCTATCACTCTGTTCTGAGTTTTAATGGGAGTTTCAATTACTACATAAAAACGATTAATGCAGATAAACCTCCTGGAAGCCAAAACCCTCTAAAAAACTTAAGGACATTGAATTATAGGGGAATTCTTCCAAAAAAAGGTTTCCATTTGATGTGTATCAGTAATTATGTAGAAATGCTTCAGATAGACTTTTTAAAATACTGCTTTACTATTTCTGACACATATTTAATTAGTTTGTATACTACATATCTTAGATGTAAAATCTGAGCCCTTTTGAGAATATTGAAAATGAGCAAAGGTAATGAAGTCTGAACTGGGAGTGAATGTTTTTTTTGTAGCCATAAAATGAATGTTGATTATCCATATGTGTATAATTGACTTTAAAGGTCAAAGTTTATTTTAGCCTTCCTTTTCCACTTCACTGCAAATCTGGTGAATAAAGATATAATGGGATTTGTTTGACTCAGAGGTGAGGGCTTATTTTCATAATTATCAGGCAATATTTACTGAAGACAAACTAAGTATTTACTTTGTCTTGATTTCCAATGAGAATTTATTATGTGTAAAAGGAGCAATCCTTATTTTGAACTGTGGTCACACAGATGTTAAGGGAGCTCTGGGAATAGAGGTATTATGAAAGAAAGCAAATATTTAAGAGAATGAATAACTTAATCATTCTAGGCATTATATTTCCTCAACCATCAAGTGAGAAGTTCAAATTAGATAATTTCTAAAATTCCTGCCTGCTCTGATGTTTCATTCTCTTTGGTTAATAAATATTCTTTCTAAATCACAATTGCACAAATTCAATGTCATCCACTTGTTCAACCTCTAATAACTCAGAAATCTTAGGGTGGCCTCTAAGTCAGAGCTTCTCAACCTTCATACTATTCACATTTGGGACCAGATCAGTGCTATAGGATCTCTACAGTGTTATAGGATTTTTAGCAGCATCTTCCTGTTCTGTACTGACTAGATACCGGTAATAATCATCCTTCACCACAAATGCTTCAGCAGTAATCAGGGAAATACAAGTTAGAACAATAATACTACTATATACACAAAAGATTTGCTAAAATGAAAATGTTAGATATTATCAACCATTGGCAAGAATATCAAGCATTGAACAATAAGATTTCTGATAAAAATGTTGGTAGAATTGTTACTTTGAAATCAGTTCAGTAAACTTAAAGATATTTATAGTCTTTAACTTAGCAGTTTTACTCATTATACACACTACAAAAATGAGTGTTTGTTTCATCAGAATGTGTCTACAGGAATGTTCATAACATCATTTTCTTTAATAGCCCAAACTTGGAATGCCCTGTATTATGGTAGAATCTATATACATAAAAGCCCAAGTGACCATCACAACCAAAACAACTGAATGGATGACCAAACAGGCTGTGTGGGGAGACCAGGCCAGCAAGGCAGTTAGTGAGGGATGACCAAACAACTGAGCAGCAGGCTGTGTGGGGCAATCAGGCTGGCTGGGGAGGGGGAGGCAATTGAGGGTGACCAGGCCAGCAGGCGGGGGGACAGTGAGAGGCAAACAGGCTGTCAGAGGGGCGGTTGGGGTGACCAGGCCAGAAGGAGAGGCAGTTAGGGGCAGTCAGGCAGGCAGGCAGGTGAGAAGTTAGGAGCCAGTGGTCCTGGATTGAGAGAGGGGTGTCCAACTGCCGGTTTAGACCTAAACCAGCAGTCGGACATCCCCCAAGGTGTCCCAGATTGGAGAGGGTGAAGGCTGGACTGAGCCCACCCCTCCTGTGCACAAATTTTGTGCACCAGGCCTCTATTAGTTAAATGAAATAAAATATAAATTAGAATATCATGTAACTATAAAAATGAGTTAACTATAGATAAATAATACCAACATGAATGGTTATTAAAAACAGCTTTGAGCAAACAATCTACTCTAATAAAAGCATAATATTAAAATTGACTATTTCTTTGGGACACCTAAACCATACCCACCAGCCAATCAGAGTGGCTGTATGCAAATTAGCCCATCCAAGATGGCTGAGGCTGGAGCCCCGGTAGAAGCTGCAGACCTTGACCCAGCAGGGCAGACTGAAGATCTCTGCCCTGGGATACAGGCGGCAGCCAAGGGCAGGAGCAGCCAGTGGGCCCCGAGGCTGTCGCCTGGATTGATTGCGGGGCACACACACGGAGGCTAAGCTTTCATGTGTGTGCCCCATGATCCAGGCGGCAGCTGAGAGGCCGGAGAAGTGAGCCCACACTGTGGTCCAGGGGAGACAGAAGCTGTGCCATTGGTGGGTCCCCGAATGGAAGGGTGGATGGTCCAGAGGTGGAGGTGCTCCTGCTTTGCAGCTGCAGTGCCAGGGCTGCATGGGCAGCTGCCACTTGGCAGGGGCTGAGCCCTGAGCTGGGGGTTAATGCCCCCTCTCCATGGAAGCTTTAATTAGAGAAGGAGGGCTGCTCCCTCTCTCACACACACACTGCCTCCTGGGCCTACTCTCTCGCTGGCTCCATTTTCTCTGCCACAGGGGCAGGGGTCTCCTGTGAGAGGCCCTGTCTCCCTTCAGAGCTGGGGTGAACCCCCAGGGGAGCCAGGAGATGGAGAGATGGACAGGGGGCGGGGCGGAGGGTGCAACAGCCAGGGAGAATTTGGGGGAAAGTAACCAGGTGGGGGAGAGGTGGAACAAGATGGAGAAAAGAACTTTATAAAAGAGTCAGTGGACAGCAGAGTTAAAAAAAAAAAAAAAGAGGATGTATGAGTGAACTATAGGGCCTATAATGAAAACCAAATATAGTTGTGTACTGGTGACAGATTTTAAAAGTAGAAATCAGAAAAGAAAAAAAGATAAATGATAGTGGATAATTAGGCAGGTAGATAGGTAGGTATTAAAACAGTGGAAGTAAGTAGAAAAGAATGTATGGCAAAGGTAGAATGAGAGAAAAAGAGGGAGGGAATAAAAGTTATAAAGTGGGAGCTGGTAGAGCTTAAAAGGAGAATGGGAAGAAGGAAGGAATGGGGGAGGGAACAAAGCAGGTCAGAGGGAGGAAGTGAAGAAAAAAATTAAGGTGGGAAGGAAGGAAAAGGGAAGGGTGGGCAGGGGTAAAGATAAAGGAAAGAAGGAATGTGGGCAGGAAAGGAGGGTAGTAGAAAAATGAGAAGAATGATGATGGAACAGAAGTAGAAAATAAGGAGGAAAGAAAAGTTTATAAATGATGAGTCAGTAGGAAAAGTGTTACATAAAGGAGAAAAATTGTATAAGAAGAAGAAGCCAATAAGGAAGTCAAATACAATTGTGCGTGAAGGGGATAAGATTAAAAAAGAAAGTTAATAGGAGTGACCAGGCCAGCAGGGGAGGGCAGTTAGGGGGATCAGGCAGGCAGGCAGGCAGGCAGAGTGGTTAGGGAAGGCAGGCAGGTTAGTGGTTAAGAACCAGAGATCCTGGATTGTGAGGTCCCCAAGAACTCCATATTGGAGAGGGTGTAGGTTGAACTGAGGGATCACTCCCCCACCCCCAATGCACAAATTTCGTGCACCGAGCCCCTAGTCCCAATATAAAAGCACATGTATTTTATAGTTCCATTCATATAAAGTTCAAGTCAGGCAAAATTAAACCATTAGATTAGATATACAATAATAAAAAATAAAACTGTAACATTAAGTTAACTCTGAAAGGAAGAAAGGATGTTGTCACCAGTATAGGGTATTTGGGTGTCTGACAATATTTTTTTCTCTCTTGGCCAAGTGTTGACCATATAGGTGTTCATATTATAATAATTCATTGAAGTTATACGTTTATATTTTAACATTTTATCAATGTGTTATGTTCACAAAGATATAAAAACAAAGAGAAGTTATATTATTTGAACTAAATACAATGAAATTGACATAGTGGTAAAATATTATTTGAAAAAATTTTAAGCCTTCAAGCAAAAGAGAATAGTTGCAATAAAGGGTTTAACTCATAAGCTTATCAAATTTTAAAAGTTTTAAGTAATGGATTTTATGAAGAATTTGAGGAAAGGTGATTTCTCAATTAAAACAAAGAAAATTTAGACTTGGTACATTAAAATAATTTAAAAGTTTAGGTCTTTTAAAAGGAGGCCAGAGTCTTCATTTTCTACTCTTGAAATATTTTTAATATTTCACATTATCTTTAGAAATGCTCTTTTTTACAAATATCAAAAATCTAGTAATAAGGCCAGTATTTCACACTTTGCTGGGCCACTAACTTTTCTTTTCCTTATTGTTAGTTTATCACCATTACCATCTCCTTCTCCAAGCAACCCCAACTTACTCCTCATAAAAGAATCATTCCTTATCAAAGATTTCTTCATCAAAACTTCATGACTTAAAACATCCGAGATAACCTTCAGCATCTCCATTAGTCACCTCTGTAGGCCAAAACCTCTATCTCTATTCATTTTATGTACTCTCTCTTTGTCAAATGGAAGAGATAACACTGTTCAGGTTAAACACAAAACTTTATGTTTCTTATGTTTACATTATCTTCTTTAAAAGATTATGCTCCTTCCTAATTTCCAATATTTTCTCCAGAATATCAATAATTTCTCTATCTCAACTATATATATGTATCTAATCTAATAAAAGAGTAATATGCAAATTAACCATCACTCTGAGACACCTAAGCCACAGCCATCAACCAAGCCTTGCTCACCAACCAATCAGGGCAGCTGAATGCACATTAAGCCAGCCAAGATGGCAGCCAGCAGCCACAGAGCTAGAGCAAACAGGAAGTTCTCGTTGCAGCAGCAATGGAGTTGAAACTGCCTGCCTAGGCCAGCCAGGCCTCTGCTCAAGGCAACAATGTTTCAATTATAGAAGCCACAGAGCTGAAGAAACAAGAGGCTTCATTGCCTGACTAGGCCTCCCCTCAAGGCAACAAAGTTTAAATTATAAAAGATAAATAAACTCCACAAACCTGATTCCAGCCAGCCTCACTGGGACAGTGGGTCAATGGGAGCTGTGGGCAGCCTGAAAATGGCTCTCAGCCCCTCACCCAGGCTGGCCAGGCACCCCAGTAGGGACCTAAGCCCTGAAGGGACTGTGGGCAGCCTGAAAACAGCCCTCAGCCACTCACCCAGGCTGGCCATACCCCCATGGGATGAGGGTCCCCACTTGGGGGCTTGGCCAGCCTGTAAGCAACCATCAGTCCCTCACCCAGGCTGGCTAGGCACGCCAGCAGGTATACATCCTCTGAGGGGTCCCAGACTGTGAGAGGGCACAGGCCAGGCTGAGGGACCCCCTCCCCAAGATAATATATATATATATATATATATATATATATATATATATATACTAATAAAATAGAAACATGCAAATTGATGTCACTCCGCTATGCTCACCAGCCAGTCAGGAGGAGTATGCAAAGTAACCCAACAAAGATGGTGGTAAATTTGCATATGCAGGCACAGAGGGCAACCTGAAGTCTACTGAAGACTGAAGACGACTGAAAATTAAAGAGACTTGGCTTCTCTTCTGATGCCCGAGCAGAGAAACCAAGCCTCACTGCTGCTGCTAGAACAAAGGCCTGGGTCCCGGGTGCTGGAGGAAAACCAGTGCCGGCAGCCAGGGGAAGGAAAGCCTATTGCTCGAATCTTTGTGCAATGGGCATTTAATATATATATATATACATATATATATATATATATATATATATATATATATATATATATATCTTAACTAATAAAAGCATAATATTGAAATTGACGATTTCTTCGGGACCCCCAACAGCCAATCAGAGCGATTGTATGCAAATTAACCCAGCCAACATGGCGGCCGCCACACACGGAGTAAACGGCAGCTTCCATTGCAGCAGAAGTGAAAGTGAAACTGTCTGTGCGCTGGCTCGCTTATCCTTGCCTGAAGCAAAACACATTTGCAACAATGTATAAATCATAGAATCCTCGGGAGCTGAAGGAAACAGCAGGCCAGGCCTGAGTCTAAGATAAGTCTAAGATAACAACATTGTTTCATTATAGAGGCCGCCAGGTGAAGCAGAGAGGAGGCTTCATTATTAAGTCTGCCTTAAAGGAACTGCATCAATTATAGAAGATAAACAAACCCCAGGAACCTGCGTCCAGCCAGCGTTGCTGGGACATTGGGTCAATGGGAGCTGTGGGCAGCCTTAAAGCCCCTCACCCAGGCTGGTCAGGCACGCCAGCAGGTGGATATCCCCCGAGGGGTCCCAGACTGTGAGAGGGCACAGGCCAGGCTGAGGGACCTCCCGAGTGCACAGAGTGGCTGCAGGGCAGAACAGCGCAGGACCCAGGACCGGCAAGTGGGAAAGAGGCAGCAGGGTTAGCAGCCTGATTGGCAGCTCCTCAGGCCCTTTGAGGGGCACCGGGGAGCAGGTAAGAGGTGGCAGGGGGTCGGCGGCCTGCTTGGTAGCTGCCCAGGCCCTTGGAGGGGCATCGGGGATCGGGAAAGAGGCAGCAGGGGGTCAGTGGCCTGCTTGGTGGGATTCCCAGGCCCCTTGCAGGGAACCGGGGAGTGGGAAAGCAAGGCAGAGGGACGGGGAGTGGGAAAGAGATGGCAGGGGGTCTCGGCCTGCTTGGCGGCTGCCCAGGCCCTTTAGGGGCATCGGGGAGTGGGAAAGAGGCCACTGGGTGTCAATGGCCTGCTTGGTGGGCTTCCCAGGCCTGTTGCAGGGCACCGGGGAGTGGGAAAGCAAGGCGGCAGGACGGGGAGCGGGAAAGAGGCGGCGGGGGTTCTCAGCCTGCTTGGTGGCTGCCCAGGCCCTTTGAGGGACACCGGGGAGCAGGAAAGCAAGGCTGCAGGGGCCGGGTTCCTGCTTGGCAGCTCCCCAGACCCCTTGGTGGCACTGGGGAGTGGGAAAGGAAGGCAGCAGGGTACGGGTGAGTGGGAAAGTGTTGGCAGCCTGCTTGGCGGCTCCCCAGGCCCTTTGAGGGGCACTGGGGAGCGGGAAAGCAAGCTCTTGGGGCCTGGGGGCCTGCTTGGCGGCTTCCCAGGTCCCTTCCAGGGATCAGGGAGCAGAAAAAGGCTGGCCTGACCACGAGGCGGGATTTTCCCTGCTTTCTGGTGGCTGGAGGAAGATGGGCAGTAGGCAAGCTTGGGAGGCAGGCAGCACCCAGCCCTGGCCACAGATCAAAAAAGAGAACAACATGCAGGGGAGGGCAAGAGTCTGAGAGATCAACATAGAGGGGGTGCCTGCTCCAAGCCTCCACGATTTGCCTGGGGGCAGGCCCCCAGCAGGTAGACTAACACAGGAGGACTGCTCCAAGCCTCAGATGCGGCTGGGGGCAGGTCCCCAGTGGCGACACACACACACACACACATACACACACACACACACACACTAAAGGCACCTGGCAGACTGGGGCCATCATAGGACATTCACTGAGGGGTTCCAGACTGTGAGAGGGGGCAGGCTGGGCTGAGGGACCCCCCCCTCCCCCGTGCACAAATTTTGTGCACCGGGCCCCTAGTGTGTGTGTGTGTGTGTGTGTGTGTGTGTGTATATATATATATATATATATATATATATATATATATATATATATATTCTAAAATATATATATTTCTCCTATCTAATAAAAGAGTAATATGCAAATTAGGCATCACTCCTTCACAAAGATGGCCATCCCATGTCCACAAGATGGCGGCACCCATAGCCAGAAGATGGTGGTGTCCAGTCCAGCTCAGCCCTGCCACTGAAGTGGTCAGGCCTGTTAGCCTGGCAGGTGTTGAGGGAAGAGTGGGGCCTGAAGGGCAGAAGAGGTGATCAGAGGGAGCTGGGGGTCCCCTGCCCAGGCCAGAGGCCTTTGCCAGAGGCTGTAGTGGAGCAGGAGCGGAGCCAGCAATCTCAGGGCCTGGGCAGGAGCAGAACCCTGTGATCAGAGGATTTGGGGGTCCTCTGTCCAGGCAAAAGAGTAATATGCAAATTAACCCTCACTCCATCACAAAGATGGTGGCAGCCAGGGAACTGTAGCAAGGCAGGAGGCTTGCATTGCCCAGGCAATGGAGGAATCCAAGATTCCCACCTGCCCTGTGGGCCCTCAGCTCCGCTCAAGGCAACAAAGTTTCAATTACTAAAGATAAATAAATCCAAGATACCTGCTTCTAGCGGGCAGCTTTGAGCAGGACCAAGGCAACAAAGTTTCAATTTTAGAAGTCAAATAAATCCCAGACACCTGCTTCCAGCCCGTGACCATGGCCAGCCGATAACGTCCCTCAGCCCCTCACCCAGGTTGGCCACACTCCCATGGGGTGAGGGTGTCCTGTGGGGGATTTGACCAGCCTACAAACAGCCATCAGCCCCTCACCCAGGCTGACTAGGCACCCCAGTAGTGAACCCCATCTTGAAGGGGCTGTGGCGAGCCTGAAAACAGCCCTCAGCATCTCACCCAGGCTTGCCAGGCACTCCAGCAGGACACCCTTCAGGGCAAACCAGCCGACCCCCCACCTCTCCACCAGGCCTCTGTCCTATATAATAAAAGGTAATATGCAAATTGACCCTAACAGCAGAACCACTGGGAATGACTGGTCACTATGACACACACTGACCACCAGGGGGCAGATGCTCAATGCAGGAGATGCCCCCTGGTGGTTAGTGCACTCCCACAGGGGGAGCTCAGCTCAGCCACAAGCCAGGCTGATGGCTGCCAGTACAGCGGTGGTGGTGGGAGCCTCTCCCACCTCCTCAGCTGTGCTAAGTATGTCCAACTACAGCTTAATCCTGCTCCCTGCTAGCAAATGGACATCCCCCGAGGGCTCCTGGGCTGTCAGAGTGATACCTGACTGCCAGCTTAGGCCTGATCCACGGGGGAGCAGGCCTAAGCCAGCAGGTGTACATCCCTCGAGGGGTCCCAGACTGCGAGAGGGCATAGACCAGGCTGAGGAACCCCCCGCCCTCGAGTGCACAAATGTATAAATGTATATATGTGCGTGTGTGTGTGTGTGTGTGTGTGTGTATATCCTATCTTAAGAAAAATAATTCATGAATTCATGAACCTATTTCTCTGCATCATTTCTCAGGTAAATACTCAATGTTCTTAATTCATCTCTTGGTTTTTATTTCTACATTTCTCTGAATTATGTTCAAATCTCCCTGTTTTCCACATATTACTAACACCTCTACATCTTTATCCTTCTGTAATTGCACTCAATCTAAGAACCTTTAAAGTGATTATTCCTTGAAACACTCATTTCACTTTGTTTCCTTTATATATTTACTAAAAGCTCAGTGCATGAAATTTATGCATGGGTAGGGAGTCCCTCAGCCTGGCCTGCACTCTCTTGTAATCCAGGACCCCTCAGGAAATGTCCAACTGCTGGATTGGGCCTAAACAGGCAATCAGAAATCCCTCTTGCAATCTGGGACTCCTAGCTCCTTACCACTCACCTGCCTGCCTACCTGCTCATCCCTAACCACTTTGTCTGCCTGTTTGATTGCTCCTAACCATTTGCTTGCCTGCCTGATTATCCCTAGCCACCTCTGCTTTGGCCCTTGCTGCCATGGCTTTGCTGGGAAGGACATCTGGAATGACATCTGGAAGACCATTTGGCTGTCCAGTCTAATTAGCAAATTATGCTTTTATTATTATAGATTACTAGGGGCCCGGTGCACAAAAATTTGTGCACTCGGGGTGGAGGGAGTCCCTCAGCCCGGCCTGTGCTCTCTCACAGTCTGGGACCCCTCAGTGGATGTCCTATGATGGCCCCAGTCTGCCAGGCGCCTTTTGTGTGTGTGTGTGTCACCACTGGGGACCTGCCCCCAGCCACATCTGAGGCTCGGAGCAGTCCTCCTGTGTGTGTCTACCTGCTGGGGACCTGCCCCCAGGCACACCGTCAAGGCTTGGAGCAGGCACCCCCTCTA
>PVJC01010350.1:0-43889 GCA_004026665.1 Murina feae
CTCCACTCCTCCCCCCACCCATCGCCAGTGCGCAAAGCCGCCCCCTATTCCTATTAAGAGAGTCCGGAATGTCCAAGATATCCAAGCATTCACCCACGGGGAAAGGCCATAAATCATCCCCAAACTCCCAGGTGCAGCACAGACCAGAAACCAGCAACAATGATCAACTCCTGAAACAATGCTGAGATCCTGAAACTGCTTGTTCAACCGTAGCCCCCTGGCATCAGCAACGCCCTGGGGGTCTTGGGCAAGACTGGAAAGTTACAGGTCTGTGAATTGCAGACCACCCCCTCATACCAAACCCCTCTCCTCATCCCCTTGCCTAAAGCCTTAAAAACGCCGCAGCTGGACTTGGTCCAGCGCGGCTCCACCGGCCCCTCTCCTTTCCCGGGACCGGTGGACTTGTCCGTTTGCTCCTAATAAAGCCTGGATGATTTTCATTTGGCTCATTCTTTAATTCTCCGACAGCTTAATTAAACAGAACCCAATTTCAATACAATATAAATCCAGTGTGCAAAATATGGAAGTCATCAAAAACAGCTTTGTTACTTCTGAGGAGATTAGAAACAGAAATATAGAATTTTAATGGATATTAAAATGATACATTGGGGGGGGATTTAGAGTACTTTCAGTTTTTTGAGGCTGCATCACAAATGTTAAAAGTTTCCTGAGTTATTCATTTTCTGTATTGCATTAATTGCTTCTGTCATTGAAGTGCTTCCCTTGTTTTTATGGCATTTTCACCACATTGAATTATCCCAGGGTCCATCGACTGAGGCCGGGTTGTAAGGTTTTGGATACTTAAAATATAACAATGGTAGTGGCTGACAGGTAAAGACTTCTTTTTGTCAACTCATTTTGTTTGTTTGAATTTTGTTTTATGCGCTGGTTTATTTTTCTGATATTGAAACATTTTAAATATTTTAATGAGCAACTTAGTTGCTTAAAAATAAGTAGTTGTTTGCAATATATGACAGTTTTTTTATTGTGATTTTTTTTGAAAATCAACTTGAAGATGCCTCTAATAGATTGAGGTTAAATGATTAAATTACCATTTAACAATCATTGATTTTTCCAAAGCAATGTGGCATTCAACAAACTCCCAAGGAGATGAATTTATTAAAAAACAAAACAAAACAATGAGAACAACCCATTGAGAATGTTGAGCATGTGAAAATTGTCACTAAGCCCAAACAATCAGATGTTTCTGATGCTAACTGCACCCAGGGAGAACTTTTTCAATCACCTAGTACCTATTCTTAGTTCTCTACTTATAATTTGTTCTTTTTAATATTTTCTACTTTTATATTTTCTGCATCTTTTCTTCTTAAAAAATAAAAGAGCACTTCTCTTTCAAATCACTCTTCAAAAGGGTTTTCATGGTGAAACTGAAACTGGACCTTGGTGAATGAAATATGGGAAAGGAAGTACAAATAATCATAACTGCAACTAAGTTAATTTCCTTGTGCGATTCTATAAATTTTTCTGTTAGTTTTTCTTTGCTATGAATGTCCAGAGCAGAATCCATTTTCTTGCATATGTCCAAGATTGAAGACAACATTTTCAGTTTTTCTTTTTTTTCTTCTTTTATAAAATTTTATTTTATTTATTTTTTTATTGCTTAAAGTGTTACAAGAAGTGATAGATAGGTCTCCATTTTTTCCCCTTGCCCTTCCTCCCTCCTCCCCTACCCCCCAGTTTCTTGTGTCCATTGATTATGCTCCTATGCATGCATGCAAGTCTTTAAGTTGATCTCTTAACTCCCCCCCCCAACCCTCCTCAGCCTTCCAGCTGTAGGATGACAGTCTGTTCAAAGCTGTTCTGTCTCTGTATTTGCTTATGTTTATCATTTCATAATGGTCTTTATTATCCATAAATAAGTGAGATAATGTGGTATTTTTCTTTCATTGACTGGCTTATTTCACTTAGCATAATGCTCTCCAGTTCCATCCATGCTGCTGCAAATGGTAAGAGTTCCTTCTTTTTTACTTCAGCGTAGTATTCCATTGTGTAAATGTACCACAGTTTTCTAATCCATTCATCTGCTGATGGGCACTTAGGCTGTTTCCAAATCTTAGCTATTGTAAACTGAGCTGCTGTGAACATAGGGATGCATATATCCTTTCAAAAATATGGAACGCTTCACGAGTTTGCATGTCATCTTTGCGCAGGGACCATGCTAATCTTCTCTGTATCATTCCCATTTTAGTATATGTGCTGCCGAAGCGAGAACAGCATTTTCAGTTTTTCATAAAATATTAAAATACATTTAATAAATAAATATACACTACAATTTTGAATTAGCCAATTCATTTATGTACACATTATTTAGGATGGAATCTTGGGGGTTTTACATATTTTATTTGTTATTTTTATTATAGTGTTCTATTAAGAAATAAAGATCCAAGAAAACCAAGATGGTGGCATAGCTAAACACCTGAAATTGCTGCCTCACACAGCCACTTCAAAACAACAATGAAAAGAAAAAATTAACACCACCCAGAACCACAGGAAGACTGGTTGAGTGAAAATTCTACAACTAGAAGGGAAGAGAAAAGCGCACTGAAACTCAGAGGAGGTGAGGAAGTAAAGTGCAGAGGTATGGAGGCTTGTACATGGGGAAAAGGCTGGCAACTGAGGACATGGTTGTCTTTTTCAACCTGGAGGGAGTCACAAGCTCCCAACGGCTCTGAACTCCAGTTCTGGGTGAGTTTCTGGGGATCCAGACTCATACAGGGAGAAACTGAAATATCTGGCATCGGCAGCAGGAGGAACATGAGGGAGACTTTTTCTCAGCGGTGCTTGCAGAGATTACCGCAGGACATAATGAGATCCGGGGCCTCTTAGGGCTGCACTGAGGATCAGCCAGAGCTGTTTGCTCCATCCTGTTGATTATCTGAGACCCCACCCCACCCAAGCTGCATGCAGAGGCTTTTGCATGTAAAAGGCTGGGTAGCCTAAGGCAGAGGCTAAATTTGCACCTCTTTAGAGATCCAAGAGCCAGTGTACCCAGTGGTCAGAGTGGGACCATACAGATTACAACTCCTCAGATCCATAAGGGACACACTCAGGGGGCAGACTCAGTGAGCACCAAAGCCCCACTGAAGCAAGTCTTGCCTCATAAGGGTGTCTCCAGCACAGTTCTCCCACCATAGACACAGCTGATTCTCACAGTCAAATGGCCTGGAAATCAATTCCTCCCAGTGATACAAACAATAATCAAGGCTTAGCTACAACAAGACTGTGCACAAAGCCTACAAAGTGGTGCACCAAGAGTGTCTACCTCAGGTAATTGGGGAGGCTGAGCCACTCAGACCTACAGAACACCTACCACAGAAATCCACTCTATCAACACAGGGAAGCAGCCAAAATGTGGAGACAAAGAAACAAGTCACAAATGACAGAAATGGAGGAAAACAAACTACTGAATATAGAGTTCAAAACCATGGTTATAAAGTTTTTCAAGACTTTTTTAGAAACCAATGATAAATTTAGTGAAACCCTAGAGGATATGAAAAAGGACCATCTAGAAATTAAGCATACATTGACTGAAATAAATAATAATATACAGAGATCCAACAGCAGACGAGAGGATCACAAGAATCAAATCAAAGATATGAAATATAAAGAAGCAAAAAACACCCAACCAAAAAAGAAAAAAGAATTAAAAAATATGAAGATAGTGTGAGGAACTTCTGGGACAACTTCAAGAGTACCAACATCAGAATTATAGGGGTGCCAGAAGAAGAGAGAGAGCAAGATATTGAAACCCTATTTGTAGAAATAATGACAGAAAACTTCCCCTACCTGGTGAAAGAAATAGACTTACAAGTCCAGGAAGCACAGAAAACACCAAACAAAAGGAATCCAAAGAGGACCACACCAAGACACATCATAATTAAAATGCCAAGGGCAAAAGACAAAGAGAGAATCTTAAAAGCAGCAAGAGAAAAGCAGTTAGTTACCTACATATGACTGTCAGCTGATTTCTCAACAGAAACTTTTTGGCCAGAGGGAGTGGCAAGAAATATTCAAAATGATGAATAGCAAGAACTTACAACCAAGATTACTTTACCCAGTAAAGCTATCATTCAGAATTGAAGGTCAGATAAAGAGCTTCACAGACAAAAAAAAGCTAAAGGAGTTCATCACCACCCAACCAGTATTATATGAAATGCTGAAAGGTATCTTTTAAGAGGAAGAAGAAAAAAAACTAAAGATAAAAATTATGAACAACAAATATGTATTTATCAACAAGTGAATCTAAAAATCAAGTGAATAAAAAATCTGATGAACAGAATAAACTGGTGAATAGAATAGAATCAGGGGCATAGAAAGGGAGTGGACTGACAATTCTCAGGGGGAACAGAGGTGTTGGGGGTGCAGGAAGGGACTGGACAAAAATTGTACACCTATGGATGAGGACAGTGGGATGGGGTAAGGGCAGAGGGTGGGGTGGGAACTGGGAGCTATGGGGGGAAACAAGAGGAACAACTGTAATAATCTGAATAAAATTTCTTAAAAAATAAAGATCCATGAAATAATCCTTGTATCATTTGTTTCTTATTTTAATAATTTCCCTGTGCTTAATGAGAACAAGGTATTTGTTTTTTCAAGGTGTAAAAAAAATGTACTTTGTCCAGAAATCATAAAATTATTGTAGGAAGCTAAAACCTTCCAAGTTTAAAATTTCACAATTTTCCAAGTAGTGGAGGCTTCCCTATGCTAGTATATCACAGAGTATCATTTTAAGATTGGGAAGTTAGATGCTATCACTATTTTTATTTTTATGGCTTCATGAGTTTATGAATTTTAGAAATTATGAAAGTCTGTGAATTTATTATATTCTGAGTTAAGGAATTTTGTAATTCAAAGGTGGGTTTTATATGTCAAATAACAAGAAGCAAAATATTTTAAATATTGAGATAGAAAGGGCAATGGTAGAAAGAAAGACTAAATAGATATACAGAATGGAACTGTAGACAAAAAGTGATAAGATAACAGGAAGCCTAGCAAAAGAAAGAAAGAGAGAGAGAGAGAGAGAGAGAGAGAGATAGAGAGAGAGAAAGGAAGAAAGAAAGAGGCAGAAAGAAAGAAAAAAGAAAGAAAAGAAAATGAAAAAAAAGGAAGGAAGAAAGGGAGAGAAGAAGGAGGGAGGCAGGGAAGGAGGAAGAAGAAGGGAGGAAGGAAGGAAGGAAGGAAGGAAGAAAGGAAGGAAGGAAGGAAGGAAGGGAAAGAAAAAAAGAAAGTTAGAAAAGAGGGTAAAGAAATTAGGAGATAACTTTATTTTTCATTCTATCAAACTATATGTCTATTTATCCTAACTAATAAAAGCGTAATATTAAAATTAACCATTTCTTCAGGACACCTAAGCCACACCCACCTGCCAATCAGAGCGACTATATGCAAATTAGCCCAGCCAACATGGAGGCTGGCACTCAGGGACCTGAGTAAACAGGCAGTTTCTATTGCAGCAGGAGTGAAACTGTTTGCAGCCCACCTGGGCTTCTCTCCACTCCAGGGAACAACATATTTGCAACAAATGTCTCAGTCCTAGGAGCTGAAGCAAACAGCAGGCCGGGCCTGACTTCTAATTAAACATTGTTTCATTATAGAAGCGAGAGCTGAAGCAGAGGAGGTTTTGTTACTAGGTCCTGGCTTAAAGGAACAGTGTATCAATTATAGAAGATAAACAAACCCCAGAAACCTGCTTCCAGCCAGCCTTGCCGGGACATTGGGTCAATGGGAGCTGTGGGCAGCCTGAAAGTCTGAAAACAGCCATCAGCCCCTCACCCAGCCTGGCCACACCCCAATGGGGTGAGGGACGTTACTGGGGGGCTTGGCCAGCCTGCAAACAGCCATCACCCCCTCACCCATGCTGGCCACACCCCAATGGGGTGAGGGATGTTACTGAGGGGCTTGGCCAGCCTGCAAACAACCATCAACCCATCATCCAGGCTGGGCAGGTACCCCAGTAGGGACCCAAAACCTGAAGGAACTGTGGGCAGCCTGAAAGTACCCCTTAGCCCATCACCCAGACTGGTCACACCCCAATGGGGTGAAGTACACCACTGGGGGGCTTGGCCAGCCTGCAAACAGCCATCAGCCCCTCACCCAGCCTGACCAGGCACACCAGCAGGTGGACATTCCCAGAGGGGTCCCAGACTGCGAGAGGGCACAGGTCAGGCTGATGGACGTCCCAAGTGCACAAATTTTTGTGCACCAGGCACCTCATAATCTATAAGAATGAAAACATAATATGCTAATTAGACCAGACAGACAAATGACCTATCAGATGTCCTTCCAGATGAAACCATAGTGGTGGGAGCTGAGTCAGAGGTGGTTAGAGGCAATCAGGCAGGCAGACAAGCAGTTAGGGGCAATCAGGCAGGCATGCAGAGTGGTTAGAAGTGATCAGGCAGGCAGTTAAGGGTGATCAGGCAGACAGATGAGTGGTTAGGGGTGATCAGGCAGGCAGGCAAGTAGTTAGGAACAATCAGGCAGGCAGGGAGATGCAGTTAGGGGTGATCAGGCAGTCAGGCGAACAGTTAGGATCCTGTGGTCCCGGATTGCAAGAGGAATGTCAGACTCCCCCATTTAGGCCCAATCTCACAGTTGAACATCTCTAAGGGGTCCAGGATTGAGAGAGGGTGCAGGCCGGGCTGAAGTGATTCCCCCTATGTACGAATTTCATGCACTGGGCCTCTAGTGTGAATAATAAAATAGATGTATTTCCATCTCAAATGTATGATATTTTAAGAATCTTGATATTAATATTGTGTCAGACTTTGTGTCATTTATGAGAAACTTCTTTATAAGTTAATATATAATTCACTAGTTTTAGACTGTTAAAATGGATAACTTTGCTTTAATTATAAAAATGTCAAGACTTGTAATGTAATGTTGACTTTCATGTAAAAGATTATCACTGAGGATCCAAGATGGCTGCTTATCAGACAGCCGGCTGAAAGACAGTGTGTGAGTGAGAGAATAAAAGGAAAGTGTGTGTACATGTGGGGAGTGTATGTATTTGTGAGTGACGGACAGATATATTCCACAAGACTGTTGGGGACTGGTGTACCAGGCTCCCCTCGCCGGGCAGCCTCTACTACTGCTGAAATCTCTCCTGGAGTGGCTGGCTCTGCCATAGAGACCACCCCATTTTCAAGGGGAGACCAGCAGTGATAGGAAGCCCAGCCTTACCTTCAACCAGGGAGACCTCAGATACCTCCCAGGACCCTACAACCAAAATGCCTAGGGACCAGCTGCCTCAGCTGTGAACCCACAAACACCAAGATTCCAGCCTCCCTGACCACAGGTGCCAAAAAGTTTGTCCGGGGGAGATAAAGTGGTGCTGAATACACAGATGGGCCCTGTACCTTCTCACAGAGCAGATAGCAGGAATAGCTGAATTGAACAATATCTACCCAGAATTAGCAAATTAAACACAGCTGGTGAGGCAATCCATGGACAGAAAGGTCAGATATCACCTAGAGAAAGATTCGTCTGGGTGTTTTTTTTTGGGGGGGGTGTTTGGTGTTTGTATTTTTTGGATTAGTTGTTGTTTGTTTGGAGTTTTCTTCCCATATACATATATTTCTTCCCCTTCCTTTTTCTTCTCTTTCTTTTCTCTCTTACATTTTTTCCTTTTCTCAATATCATTTTTGCACTCTTTTCTATCCCTTAATTCTATTTTGTCTGGTGGTCACCTTTATTTGGAGTTATTAGTATTGTGAATACATTTGCATTTGGTGCCTTGTGCATTATGCCTTGTTGTGTTGTATTTTGTGCCTTTAAGTCAATGCAGGAGAGAGAGCTACATAACCAGACACTGTGAGAGGAGCAATCATGGGGAGATAAAGAAACAGCTCACATAAGAAAGAAAAAGAGGAATTAAGGGAAAAGGAAGTAAACAAAATGGAAGCAAGCAATATATCAGAGAAAGAATTCAGAGCAATGGTAATAAGGACGCTGAGAAGGATGGAAGACAAATTCAACAATATGTGTAAGAAATACAGAGAAATGAAGAAGAATCAAGAAGAAATGAAAAATGACATCACTGCAATAAAGAGTTCAATAGAAAGCATCAACAGTAGACTAGAAGAAGCAAAGGACCGCATCAGTGAGCTAGAAGGCAAGGTAGGAAAAAAATACCCAAGCAGAGCAGCAAATAAAAAAAAAAAACAACATTTAAAAAACAGAAGGAGAGCCTAAGGGAACTTTGGGACAACACAAAACGAAACAACATCCGCATAATATGGGACCCAGAAGGAGAGGAAACTGAGCAAGGAATAAAAAACCTGTGTGAAGAAATAATGACGGAAAACTTCCCTGATATTGGGAAGAAAAAACTCACACTAGTCCAAGAAGCTCACAGTTCCAAACAAGACGAACTCCGAAAGACCTACACCTAAACACATTTTGCTAGTCATTAAATTGGCAAACACCAACAAGAAAGTAAGAATCTTAAAGGTTGCCAAAGAGAGACAGAAAGTTACCTCCAAGGGATCTCCCATCAAACTGTTGACTGATTTGTCAACAAAAACACATCAGGCCAGAAGGGAGTGGAATGAAATATACAAAGTCATGCAAAGCAAGGGTCTGAATCCAAGAATACTGTACCCAGCAAGGCTATCAATCTAAGTTGAGGATGAAATCAGGAGCTTTGCAAACAAACAAAAAAAGGACTAAGGGCCCTAACTGGTTTGGCTCAGTGGATAGAGCATTGGCTTGTAGACTGAGGGGTCCCAGGTTCAATTCCAGTCAAGGGCATGTTCCTTGGTTGAAGGCACATCTCCAGTGGGAGGTATGCAGGAGGCAGCTGATCTATGTTTTTCTCTCATTGATGTTTCTAGCTTTCTATCCCTCTCCCTTCCTCTCTGTGGAAAATCAATGAAATATATATATATTTTAAAAAATAAAAGCACTAAGAGAGTTTATTACTACCAAACCAGAAATGTCAAAAATGATAAAAGTTCTGCTATAAAATGATGAAATAGGAAGGGAAGAAGGAATACAGGCATAAAGAATAAAATTAGTGACAAACAAATACCTATCAACAATAACTTTAAATGCAAATGGACTAAATGCCCCAATCAAAAGGCAAAAGGTAGCTGAGTGGATAAGAAAACATGACCCATATATCTTTTGTCTATGAAGACCCACTTTAGAACAAAGGACTCACACAGACTGATGTGGAAGTGATGGAAAAAGGATTTTTGGGTGAATGAATATTTATCTAATCGAATAAAAGAGTAATATGCTAATTCCATCACTTTGCTACATCCAAAGCCACGCCCACCATCCAATCAGAGCAACTATATGCAAATTAATCCAACCAAGATGGCGGCCAACAGCCACAGAGCTAGAGCAAACAGGAGGCTTCATTGTCCCAGCGATGGAGGAAGCTACCTGCCTAGGCAGACTGTGGCCTCCATTCAAGGCAACAAAGTTTCAATTATAGAAGATAAATAAACCCCAGATACCTGCTTCCAGCCAGCCTTGCTGGGAGCTTGGGTCGCTGGAGGCTGTGGCTTCTATAATTGAAACTTTGTTGCCTTGAGTGGATGGCCCCACCCTCATGAGGTGAGGGTTCCTGCTGGGGACCTTGGCCAGCCTGAAAACAGCCATCAGCCCCTCACCAAGGCTGGCCAAGCACCCCAGCAGGGACTCCCACCTTGAAGGGGCTGTGATCAGCTTGCAAATAGCCATCAGCCACTCACCCAGGCTGGCCAAGCACCCCAGCAGGGACCGCTACCCTGAAGGGAGTGTGGCCAGTCTGAAAATGGCCCTGAGCCCCGCACCTAGGATGGACAGAAGCAGCTTAGGCCTGCTCCCTGCTGGAAAGTGGACATCCCTCAAGGGCTCCCAGGTTGCCAGAGGGATGTCTGACTGCCATTTTAGGCCTGATTACCTGGGGATCAGGCCTAAGCCAGCAGGTAGACATCCCCTAAGGGGTCCCAGACTGGGAGACGACAGAGGCTGGGCTGAGGGAACCCCCCTAATGCACAAATTTTTGTGCACCGGGCCTCTAGTATATAAAAGCTGGGGTAGCAATACCTACATCTGACAAATTAGACCAGAAAGTGAAGGCCATAGAAGACATAAGGAAGACCATTTCATAATATAAAGGGAGCAATTCAACAAGAAGATATTACTCTCATAAACATATATGCACCCAATACAGGAGCACCCAAATACATAAAAAACCTTCTAGAGGATATCAAGGGAAATGATTGAAAATGATACAGTCATAGTAGGGGACTTTAATACCTCACTAACACAACTGGTAAAATCTTCTAAACAAAAAATCAGCAAAGAAATATCAATCCTAAATGACTCACTAGGTCAGATGGAATTAATTGACATCTTCAAAACATTTCAGCCTAATGCCACAGAGTATACATGCTTCTCAAGTGCACATGGGTCATTTTTAAAGATAAGACCACATTTTGGGACACAGGTAAGTCTCTTAAAATTCAAGAAATTAGAAAGCATATCAAGCATCTTCTCAGATCACATGGCATAAAACTAGAAATCAACTACAATAAAGAAGCAAACACCTGAAACCTAAATAGCATGCTGTTAATCAATGATTGTGTTACCAAAGATGTCAAAGAAGAAATAAAAAGCATCATGGCAACAAATAAGAATGAAAACACATAATCCAAAATCTATGAGACACAGTGAAAGTAGTCTTGAGAGAGAATTTCTTAGCTCTACAGGCCTATCTCAAAAAAAAAATGGAAAAAATTATCTAACCCTACAACTCAAAGTGTTAGAAGGAGAGCAAAAAGAAAAGCCCAGCATAAGCAGAAGTAAGGAAATAATAAAGATCAGAGTGGAAATAAATGACATACAGACCAAAAAAACAATACAAAAGATCAACAAACCAATAACTGGTTCTATGAAGGCATAATCAAATTTGATAAACCTCTAGCCAGGCTCACTAAGAAGCAAAGAGGGAGGACCCAAATAAGCAAAATCAGAAATGAAAGAGGTGAAGTAACAACTGATCCCAGAGAAATACATTTGATTATGAAAAAAATACTATGAACAACTCTATTCCAAAAAAATGTACAACCTAGATGAAATGGACATATTCTTAGAAAAATACAAGCTCCCAAAACTCAATCAGCGTGAATAAAGAAACCTGAATAGGTTAATAACTACCAAATAAATTGAAGCAACCATCAAAAATCTTCCAGCTACCAAAAGCTCTGTTCTGGCCAGCTTTACAGGGGAATTCTACCAAGCACTCAAAGATCTACAACCTATCCTCCTCAGACTATTACAAAAAATTCAAGAGGAAGGCACACTTCCAAGATCTTTCTATGAAGCCAGCATTACCCTAATTGCAAAACTAGATAAAGATATCACAAAAAAAGAGAACTAAAAGCCAATATCCTTGGTGAACATAGATGCCAAATCTCTCCACAAAATTCTAGCAAATTGGATTCAGCATTACATTAGAAAGACCATACACCATGACCAAATGGGATTTATTCCGGTGATGCCAGGATAGTGCGATGTCCATAAATCAATAAATGTGATATGTCACATAAACTGAGAGACAAAAATTATATAATCATATCAATCAATACAGAAAAATCATTTGACAAAATCCAACACCCTTCCTTGATAAAAACTCTCAGCAAAGTGGGAATAGAGTTATCATACCTCAACATAATAAAAGCCTTATATGACAAACCTACAGCCAACATCATACTGAATGGGCAAAAACTAAACTCATTTCCCCTAAGAACAGGGACAAGACAGGGATGTCCACTTTCACCACTCCTGTTTGACATAGTACTAGAAGTGCTAGCCAAAGCGATCAGACAAGAAGAAGAAATTAAATGCATCCAAATTGGAAAAGAAGAGGTAAAATTGTCCTTATTTGCAGACATGATATTATACATAGAAAACCCCAGAGATTCCATAAAAAAAATGACTAGACCTAATAAATGAATTTGGCAATGTAACAGAATACAAAATTAACACCCAGAAATCTATGGCCTTTTTATACACCAATAATGATCTCACAGTAAGAGATCATTGCACCAAAAAATATTAGGATACCTGGGAATAAACTTACTAAAGAGGAAAAGATCTGTAATTTGGAAACAGCATTGAAGAAAGAGATAGAGGAAGATATAAACACATGGAAGAACATAACATGTTCATGCAATGGTAGAATCAACATCATTAAAATGTCCATACTACCCAAAGCAATCTACAGATTCAATGCGATCCCCATTAAAATTCCAACAGCATATTTCACAGATCTAGAACAAACTCTCTAAGAATTCATCTGGAATGAAAAAACAAAAAGAGAAGAAAAATAGCCACAGCAATCCTGAGGAAGAAGAACAAAGTTGAAGGGATCACAATACCATTATCAAGCTGTATCGCAAAGTCACTGTTCTCAAAACTGCTTGTTACTGGCACAAGAACTCACATATAGAGAAATGGAACAAAATAGAGAACCCAGAAATCGACCCAGACCATTATGCTCAATCATATTTGACAAAGGAGGCAAGAGCATACAATGGAGTCAAGACAATCTCTTCAGTAAATGGTGCTGGGAAATTTGGACAGATAGATGCAAAAAAATGAAACTAGATCACCAACTTACACCATACACAAAAACAAACTCAAAATGGCTAAAGGACTTTAATGTAAGACAGAAAACCATAAAAATCCTACAAGACTGCATAGGCAACAAAATAGCATTGATATGTCATAGCAATATTTTTACAGACACAGTTCCTAGGGCAATAGAGACTAAAGAGAAAATAAACAAATTGGACTACATTGAAATAAAAAGCTTCTGCACAGCAAAATAAACCATCAACAAAACAACAAGAAAACCCACTGCATGGAAAACATATTTGACAATGATATTTCAGGTAAGGGTTTAATCTAAAAAATTTACAGAGAGCTCATACAACTTAACAAAAGAAAGATAAACAATCCAATCAAAAAGTGGGCAAATGATCTAAATATACACTTTTTTGAAAGAGGACATACAGAAGGCCCAGAGATGTATGAAAACATGCTCAAAGTCCCTAATCATCCAAGAGATGCAAATCAAAACAATAATGAGATACCATCTCACACCTGTCAGAATGGCTATCATCAACAAATCAACAAACGACAAGTGCTTGGGAGGATGTGGAGCAAAAGGAACCCTTGTGCACTGCTGGTGGGAATGCAGACTGGTGCAGATACTGTGGAAGAGAGTATGGAGTTTCCTTAAAAAGTTAAAAATGGAACTCCCATTTGTCCCTGTAATTTCACTTCTAGGACTATATCCCCAGAAACCAGAAACACCTATCAGAAAGGACATATGCATCCCTATGTTCATAGCAGCACAATTCACCATAGCTAAGATTTGGAAACAGCTTAGGTGCCCAATAGCAGATGAGTAGATTAAAAAACTGGTATATCTACACAATGGAATACTATGCTGCTATAAAAAAAGAAGGAACTTTTACCATTTGCAACATCATGGATGGAACTGGAGAGCATTATAGTAAGAGAAATAAGTCAGTCAGAGAAAGATAAATATCACATGATCTCATTCATATATGGGATATAATGATCAACACAATTTTTTATACAGAATAGATCCAGAGACAAATGGCAGGGGTCGGGGGCAGTTAGAGAGCAACCAAAGGACTTGTATGCATATTAGCATAACCTATGGACACAGACAGTGGGGCCATAGGGGCTTGCCCAGGCTGGGAATGGCTGGTGGAGGGGAGTAAATTGAGGAAAAAGGAGACATATGTAAAACTTTAGGCAGAAAACCACAAAATTATCACTAATACTATAGTTTACAATATATAAGAATCATGAAGTATATAATCCAGTGTCAAGAATGGAACAAGAGTTGTCTGTTCAGAGGAGATATAAGGAATGTATGGCAATAATAAAAATCATTAGAATTGCCTACTCTTACTTTTTGAATTTTAATTTAAATAAACAATAATTATTACAAGGAACTCAATGAACGAAGATAAATATGATTAAAACACAAAGGTTCTACTTAAAATTTCAGCCTCCCTTTTCTTTTCAAACATGATATGTATGATACCTAGGGTGGAAATTATCTTTTCTTCCTATAGATTAGCTATTTCCCATTCTAATAGTTGTTCTCTTCATTGAAATAAGTTGCTGAAACTTTGTTCCAATTTCCAGCTAAGATAAATGTTATTTTAAATGCTGGTATTTTTATGGAATATGTCAAAGGAGGCATAAATAGCATCTAAAAGGCAAGCTATAAGTTTAGTAACACAGCACCATAAAATAAGAACTGTATGTTCTAACTATTGGGCGAGATAACTAAGCTGAGTAAATATATGAACATTTTTATTGGAAGTAAAAACTATTAACATAGGTATTGTATTGTGATGACCAAACACAAACTTGGCTGTTCTAGGCAACTCAGCTTCTCTCCTGAAGGATATTTTGCCCTTATGTATTTTGGCAGATTTCCAGGGTCCCCTAGGAGAAAGCAATATCACCATTTACATATCAAAGCAAACCCCATTAGACCTCTCTGGGGATGTGAAAGTACTTTTTGAATTAGAAGTCTCAACAAATTTCCTTCCAAAACTAGGCTACCTACTTTGTCTCACAATGCTTAACACACTGTAGTATCTCACAGAGAAGCAACCAAAATAAGCCTAAACAAGAGTTAAAGATGCTATGCAAATGTTTTTTGAATGAGTTTAAATAACTATTTGGAGTTAAGTTATAGTGAAAGAAGGATTCGCTCTAAGGATCTGGGCTCATTTTAAGAATTTTACTTTTTCGCACACCTGCAGAATTACCCAGAGAAGTAGCTAATTGCAGATCTGAATTTCACTAAAATATAAAAGGATGAATGCCCCATAACCAAAAGGTACATAACTTGATGTTTATTGACTATTGGATAATATTTTAAAGGACCCTATCAACTTTTGCTTATTTACTAGTATGCAGTTTCTATTTTGTATGATGTTTTAGCTTTCTACTGCTTGTACAGACTGGTATGTATATTATAGTATGGAGAAATGAATGTTAAGCTAAAGTGAGGTTCAAAAGCCAGCTTACCCTAGATGTTTTAGCAAGGCTCTCTTGCTTATATAACACTGAATGATTTCTATGAAGAAAGTACATGTGATTTAAAATAATCATAGTTCTCAACAAATACTACATAAAGGACTGTTAGGGATTGATGTCTTTTTTCACAGATATTTGTTTAAAAGGATCCCACTAGTGTTCAAAAATTTCCTTTCACAAACGAATGTTTGTGAACATTCTAGAACTGCATTTTTTCCTTCACTGTATCTAATTAACAAGAAATAAGAGTGAGTTTTTTTCATTTCATTTTCAATTCAAAATACCCTCATTTAGTTAAATGTCATTTGTAATAGTAATAATGATGATTCTTCATATTTATAAAATTATTTTGCTTTATGTTGAAATTCCTTTGAAGAAGGTAGAGAAGGGACAAAAAAACAGTTACTTTAGACCATATAGAGAGGAACTTGTGTTTTCCCTTTCATCAAACATACTTTTCCTTGTTACCCTCTCCTCATCCTTTTCTCTGTCTCCCTTATCCTCTGCCTCTCCTTCCTCTTGTCTTTCTCCTTCCCTCCCTCTCTGTCTGTCTGCTTGCAAACATTGAATGAGTTCTGAGTGGATATTTCATACATTAACTTCCTATTTATATCTATATCTATAAAAGCCTAAGCAACTGTTGCACTGTTCAACTGTTCTACAGGTAACTCTGATGCATACTGACCACCAGGGGGCAGATGCTCTAACTGGTAGGTTACCTTGCTGTTGGGATCCAGCCAATTGGGACAGGGCGAGATGGGCTGGACATGCCCTGGAGCCCTCCTGCAGTCCCTCCCTGGCCCTGGTCATAAACTAGGGTGGTCCCTCAGCTTGGCCTGCTCCCTCTCACAATCTGGGACCCCTCAGGGGATGTTGGAGAGCCATAGGCCAGGCTGAGGGACTCCACCAGTGTACAAATCTATGCACCAGGCCTTTAGTATATTCACAATCTTGTACTGCAGTCATATAGTTCAGTGTTAAGATGTAAGGACCATCTTTGGGGTTTTTGTTCAAAGATTGTTTCTTTTGTCATTGCTATAAGCATTTCTTGAGCATAAATTATGCATAGGGCCAATTGCTATGTATTCAAAATTCCCTGCAACTTTTGGTAGGTGGATAGCACATACAATATCAATGTTTTCTGTTTTTGTTTACAAACTCCTAAATTTTTGTGACTTAACACCATATGAGGCAGAGTAAAGTGTCAAAGTATCAAAGGCACCTAAGCATGTCCTTGAAGTTGTTGAAAGTAGTCAATACATATTCTTTAACAAATATATATTGAGCACTTACCATATGCCTAGCATTGTATTGTATGCTGTAGATATAAATGTATTAACACAAAATCCTGGATCTCAAGAAATCAGTCTTAGTGAAGAAAAATAAATGATCTAAAACAGAGTCTGAACAGGGTGCTATGGGAGAAATAGGAAAAAGGACTCAATTTGGGGTGGATGATGAGTCAGAAAAAGGTTCACAGAGAAGGTGAGGTTTAATCATGAAAGAATTTTTCAGGTAAATAATAATAATGACTATCCTTTTTACTGAGCCTTTACTAGGTCTTAGGCATTAGGCTAAGTATGGTGATTATTATTATCTCCATTTTATAAATAAGGTAGCTGATTTCAGGCAGTTAAGTAGCTTCTCCACGGTTACACAGCAAATAAGTAGCAGAGGTATAATCTAAACCCTTTTATTGCAAGTTTTTAATTCAAAAATCACTTATTTTGTATATCTACATTATGTTCAATAAATATAATGTCAATGCTGCCTATGTAACATGGTTGTTTTGAGGATCAAATGATATAAAGGCTTTAGAAAATTCTTTGAAAATTTGACAAACAAAAAGTTCAAGTTATTATTTATAATAGATATTTTCAGCTCTAAAAGTTATCTAAGTTTTAGGTAGTTTAATTTTTGCTTTCACTTCAAGTATGACTTTCTTGTGTCTGTTGACTTTTCTATTTTCATATGTAGAATTATTATGTTGTGCTTCTTTTCAACTATATTTAATTGATTTAGACTTAGTATTCTGATTTGACAATTGTTACATGACCATCAATGGATAATATCAGTCAAATTAATTATTTGTAAACTGGCTACCATTGGTTACTTTCATTTTCCACTTCTATAATTTTGTAGAAGTACGTGGAGCTTTATAATGTATTACACCCATACTAAAGTTAAATTTAACTAACCTAAGCTTCATTTTAGGTCAATAACATGTGCATGCAATAAATTTTGTCTGTGACATTCCTTAAATTTTCAATATGGTTGTGACACCATACTTATTATTTTGAATCCTATTTTCCAAGTTTTTTCCATACTTATTATTTTGAATCCTATTTTCCAAGAAGTGGTTATCTTGGGGTCACTTTTCTATGAAATTTACCAAAAACTAATCATGTCTTTGTGCATTATTAATTTTTATATTTCTATATTATTGGTGAGTATATTGTTCTCAGTCTCTCACCATCTAGATTCTAAGAATTGAGTTGCTACATTTACTTTCAAAATAATAAAATTTTGTGATATCATTAATAATTATGATGAAATGATCATTTCTTTATATTGTATTTTTTATACTTACCTCAGAAAGTGATAATGACTATTAACTCCAAAGATATGGAAATATATATATGTATATATATAATATTTTTATTACGCATTTATTATTGTCTCTGCATTTCTTAGTATTTTCAAATTTTAAATATTAGAATTTTAGAACTTTAAGGAATTAAAGCCATATGCTTTATTGATCCTGCCTGAGCAAGATGATGACCATACTATATGAAGGTTGAGGATGGAGTAATCTATACTTTTCAATCTATGTAATTTTATTAACTTAATTATTTTTAGATATTTTCTCATATACTGAACATAATTATTTATTGGTCTTATGGACCAATAAATTGGTTTTCTTTATTCCAAAATACTAGTATTGGTTTAGTATTAGTATTTTCATAAGAAATCTTATTTCACTTAAGATGTTTTCTCCTAATTAGTAAACAAACTTAAAAAGTGGCAAAATAGATGATTATTTTTATTCTCCATGGATGTTTTCAGTTAGATAATAGCATGATCTATGATTGAGCAATAAACTGTAGGCTAGAAAGTGACATTTTAGAATACTTTAATAGGCGGTATACAGTTAAGAGTATAAAGAGTCTTGACTTATAATGTTCTTCTTCTCCTGCACCCTGAGATCTTAAAGACGAGACTATAAAAACCTGGTGTAAAAGAAAAAAACAAACAAACCTGGTGCGCATTCCTCTTTGTTAATTATAAAAAATAATATAAAGGGAAAAAATAACTCTATCAGGTACTATAAAAATGTACCCTACATCCCCTTTCACTATGTCCTGGCAATTTTCTCTAAATTAACAAGTTTCAAACACAGTTAAGGAAATGTATCATAATAATTTGCATTTTAACTTTATGATGAATTGCCAATTTTTATATTGTGAGAATTCAGCTCATTCCAACACATTTTGCTATAGAACAGAATTTACTCTCTTATATCCATATCAGAGCTGCTCAAAAGGAAGATATTAAAATATCTAAAACACCTCCTCCTATGCTAGCCTAGCCTACAAGGATGTAGCATAGAGCCTGTGAACCTCTTTTGAAGTAAGCAACAGCAGATGGCTTGCTATCTTATATTAACTACTTTCAGGAAAGTTTGGATAGATCATTTCCATTCTAACCCCAAAATTCTATGTTTAAAAATAATATGTAGGTGAGAAAGTGTGTTGTTTTACTTAAAAATGAACACAAACAGGAAGTGCTAATGATGAGCAAGTTTTTTAGTTATATAAACCCACATAGCATTTTTCTAAATTTTTAGGAGAAAATAAAGAGAAGACAAAAGATTTGTGAAGAGATTTTTTTTCTTTTTGGTTCATAACCACCATATGGTACATTGTCACATACAATACCCCTTAGATTTAATTTGAGTTTCTATCCATAAAAGTGTATTCCAAGCTTTCCAGTGTCAACACTTCTTTGTAACATTCTAGAAAATACATGGATGAGTAGATGGTAAATAGTCTTGGGCAATTAAAAAATGGACTCTGTACCCATATTATTACTGAGAGAAAATTGAAACTAGCACAAAATAAGATCCTTCTTACCAGCTAATATGTTAGATTGTAAAAACCTAAACTATTGAATTATATATTTTCATCTGACAGCATGAAATTTATTCCACATCCATTTAACACAGATTTACTAAGTGAACACTACAAGCAAGTTCTTGACCTACTGCTGTGGGACACAAAGGCGCATATAATATGCGTTCTTTCTTAAGGTATTTCACTCTATGTGAAGACACCAGATAAATATGCATTAATAGCTACTGAACAATTAATGAATAGGTATAAGCCAGAACCACAAGGCATGATGTTATATTAAAAATCAAATGTGAGGCTTAGATGATGCATGAATGTGTTCAAAGAAGAGAGTGCTATGTGAGTTGAAGTAATCAAGGAAGGGTTCCTGTAAGAGATGGGACGTGAACTGAGACGTGCAGTGGTTCTAGATGGTAAGGAATTGTATAGATGAGAGTAAGGAGAGAAGAGTATTCCATGTTTAAAGAAAAGTAAATACTAAAGTCTTCAAAGCTGTAATTAATAGTTGCAGGGTTGCTTTTTTGGAAATAAACATTAGGGAAGAGCAGCAGTAGACTAGTTGCCATGGACTCCTAGTTTAAGATTTATGTTACCCTGGCTTGACCAGGGAGTGATCTTATCATCAGAATTCCTACAGTCTCAATTTACTCTGCTCAGCCAATTTTATTATTTCCTGCTCCCAATTTATCATAAGTCAATCAATTACCATGTGGCATGTTTTACAAATTAACAAAAGCCTAACATCTGAGCACATATAATATGGTACATCTTATGGTTGTGAGCTAGCTAGTTCTATTTAAAAAGTTCACCCACACATGTTTCCCAGAAGGAGATGGGAAAGAGAAAGAAAGAATTCCTCCGGGAATATTATTTAATTATTCTTACTAGGTCATCTGTGTGAATGACGCAAGCAGTGCAAAAGTATTAATTTTAAATGTGCCATAATCTATAAAGTCTATAAAAAGAAAAATACAATGAGGTCGGTGAATTAAACAGATATATTGGAAGTTATTTGTCATCTCAGTAGCTTCAAGGTATGTCTCCCTGGGTTATGGGTGGTTAGGGAGGACAATTGTGTACTCCCTATGTCAGAGGAGGTGAACTTTCTCCCCTTACATTGCAGAGTAGAGGAGCCCATGTCCCCAAAAGTCCTCCAAGCTATAATAATTGATCTGACAGTAGTCCTTTGTCTTCTGGAGTTTCAAATAAAGCATTAAATGGAGGGGGAAATGATTCAAATGTTCATTTCCTCAGATTGAAAAAAAGCAGATTCATTAATCTTTTTTCCTTTGTGCCCACTGCTTAGCTTCTCCTCTAGCAAAGAAACCTAGAGTTTCAGAATTTTCTAGGTGGATCTAGTTTTAAACCTGTCTGGTTACAAAGATCCATGATATGTTCCAGGCTAGCAAAAGGGCAGACTTTGCTTCTTGAGAAAAACTAAGTCTGGGCTATCTCTGAAAAAGGATCATTTACTTTAAGAATTATTGTAATTATGCTGGAAGGAGACTAGAAAACATGTAAATATTTATATATAATTTTGATCTTAAAAACTTGCCTTTGCTTTTATTTTCTAAATGCTCTTTAATCTTATACCATACGCCTCTAAATTTTTGTTCACTCATAGTGGTTAAATAACCTTTAATGAGAAGTAAAATAAATATTTCCAAATTTAAGTGACCTTTGAAAGGTAAAAAATAGCATGTATTGAACATTTACTTTGTAGTAGGTTTATTCTAAATATTTTAATGTCTTATCTCATTGAATTCTTACAACATCCATGGGACATACATCTTGAACTTACTAACCTTTAATCATACCACACTTAAAAATTAATTCTACAAGCATAATGAGATGAAGTTATGTACAATAATGATCATTAGAACAAAGTGGACTCACCCAGAAGCACTATAAATTTATCAGTTTTTCAGAATGTGGAAAATGCAAAAGTGAGTTGCCTTCCAAAACAATAACTTTATTAGAATTTTCCCAGGATACTTTTCAGAAATCACCCCTTTACCCTTCTAGACTTTTAGATGGTTGCTGTTTCAGTGCAAGTATATGGATAGTGTTGTTAGAAGACTTTGTTCTTTCTTTTTCTTACTAACAGTGATGGTAAAGCTGTTTGTTGTTATAAATCTCTCAAGTATAAAGAACATTGAATTATAGTATTTTCAACTTCCTGCTGAGCAGATGTTTTGGCATCCTTTATTTCTGAAGTCACATCAGAATTTTTTGGCTGGCACACGAGAGACTATATTCGCCGAGTGTTAGTCACAGTGTATGATATATTTTATATAATATTATATATACACACATATATATACACTCACCTTCTAATCCAAACCCCTTCACCTCTGCAAGTGTCATGTAGACAGTTCACTACATTCAATTTTATTAATGTGGAAACCAGATGGGGTGAATTTTAAGTTGAAGCTGCAAGAGTCCTGCTTTTCACTTTTGTTCTTATTCAAATTGTCAACACAGAAAATTCAGAAAATCTGTGAGCTATCTGCCATTTTCCTTACCTCTATGTTGCTTTTATAATCCAAGGAGCTAGAGAAAACATAAAATGTATTATTTATCCAAGATAGCGCTTCTGAGAAGGTTTCTGTCCGGCCCTAGCTATGGGAACCAGCTTTGCTCATCATGACCTGTATGGACTATCACAGCAGAGTCATCATTAAAACTTAGCTCAGTAGCTCTCATTTTCCTCTGCAAAAAGTAGGTAAATGCTTTTTTTTTCTGATAAATTGCACACATTGACTTTATGCATAGTTTTTCTAATACATCAGTAAGTGATGGGGAAACATGTAGATACATCATCACAAAATGGTCTTAATGCACACATATACATGTCAGTGGCCTGTAAATATTGGTTTTCTGATAACACACAATCAAATGCAACAGCTAGATTTCAAGCTTTGCTGATTTTGTATTTTTCTTATTGGATATTATTTTCCTTCATAGCACTCAGAGAAGGCAATAACTGGAAAACACGAGTGAAACATAATGAGATCAATGGTGGTGTACTCTCCACATTTTATAAAACCACTTTGTTCCAGCTATGGTATTATTCTTATAATCCTTTTGAATGGTGATGTTAAATATTTTATTTCATTTTTTAAATGAACTTTAATTCTGCTCTCATGAGTCTTGTTATAATAAGTTGGCTGTTGTTATATGCCAAATACTTTAACATATGTTGCCTTATTTAATACTCAGAAAAAGTTCTAAAGCATTATTGTAGGGTTCTATTAGAGAACCCTATCAATTTTTGTTTAAGTATTACTTCCCTCTTTAAGTTTTTATATTTAAGAAAGACAATGCATTTTCTAATCCAGGGGATGAATGACAGTGTCTAGGCAAGATTAATGATGCAATTTTCCTGGCCAGTAATTGATTTAGTTATAGACATAGGATGCACTTATGACCAATGAGACCTGAGAGAAAGTCTGTTTGGGAGCATCCACGAAAAACATTCCATGATGATTAAGTAAAATAAAACAGACATATCCAAGAAACAGGACATCTTTTTCTTGTTCTGGATATGTTTATGTCTGTATCTTATTCTTAAAAATATTTCGGCTATCTTGCCCCATGAAAAGACCTAAGCTTAAATACTTAGAATGGCAGAGTATAAAACCTTAGCAAGAAACTTGATATTTCATGGTGTCACTAAGCCATTGAATTAACTAAAATCCTAAAAACACTTTGTCTCTGGATTACTTATTATGTCAGGTAATATATTGTTTAAGCTGTTTGAGTCAAGATTTTCTGTTACTTTAAATCAAAGTATTCTAATCTTTAATCATACCATTCTAACCTTTAATCATAAACTATTCTAAGTGCATATTAACTTCATTTTTCTAATGAAGAATGTGAGGTTCAGAGAGGATAATCTAATTAAGTTGCCCAGTTAGAGCTAAAAATTAGGAGAGGGTAGAGTTGGATCAATGTTTTCTGTCTTTCACTGTGACACACAAATTCCCATTGTATATTGTAACACTCACGTATTATTAAGTGAATTGTTCCTTTAATACCTTAATTTAATACTTAAGTAATAAAATCTGGAGAAAATGCTACCCAAATTTGTCAGCTAATATTATATCTATTATAATTTCTGACCCTTATTAGCTAAGATACTTTCTTTACCAAAGTCTAGAGCTGATGACCATTATACTGTACTTCCAACAGCATATTGGTCCAATATTGAAATCATCATTTTTACCCCAAACTGTTACACATTCTACATTCACATCTTCATTAATCATATCATACTTGTTGCATGGACCTAAACCAGATACCTAGAAATCATTTGCAACATGTCTGTCACTCCTATGTCTGTTTCTTAATGAGATTTGGTCATTTTTACCCTGTAAATAAATGTTCTCCACCTTGCTCATCTTTACTGCCCTTAGACATTGGGATGTAAGCTTTGGAGCATCTTCCATATTCAAAACATGATAATTTTTGAACATCTAAATTTATGAAATAATATATGGACCTCGCTATAGCTCAAGATTCAGTTCTCAGAGCTGACAGCATTTACAAATAATTTTAAACATCCAATCTTACAGCTGGAACTACTCAGGCCCCAGGGAAACTCTCCTCTACATTCCTTACTCTATGTCCTTGAACCAAACCATGACTATATTCAAATGCCATGAAGATTTGTGGATTGTACCAATGTTAGAGATGGGCACTTCTTTGGCCTGTGAGGAAAAATTAGGCAGCAGAGAAACTTAAATAAATGAAAATGTACTTAAATTGTCACATACTTTCTCTCAGATGTAATAATTGCCATAGATACTTGCATAGCAAAGTACAATTTCTTTGTGGTGCTAAACATCCATTTTTTGCTTCATGTTGTAATGCATGGGTCTAGAAGTATTCATGAATTCTCATGGTATGCACATTTATCAGCTGAGGAACATTTTGCAATAATCAATTCAGTGCAATTTGCTGAATAATTCATATTACTCATGTATTTAAGTTTGTAGTTCTAGGCTTCACATGAATCAAACATGATACTGAATTTTTGGCAGCTAGATGAATATTAGAATGCTAGGAATACAAAGCGCTTTACTTTATAAAAATCATTTGATAAGATTTAGTTTCAGAATTTAAATACAAATATTTCAAACTTACTTGAGTAACTTTGAACTTATACCTTTGATATTCATTAAATAATTTATATTTTCTTGTAAATTCAATAAATTATTTTTAATATATTAGAAACAAATTAAAGTATAAATATTTAATTTTTGTATTTTATATTTGCTAAAATTTATACTTTTGCTAAGCATATGTACACTTTTATACCCTCTGAATACATCTATATTTTTCAATCTTTTAAATTACTAACATGAGGAAACATTCAGAAAATAAAAACAAATGCTATAAAAGTGTAACATAAAAAGGAAGTAAAGACAAAAATAAATAGACTTTTGTATGTAATTCTTTTTTAAAAATAGAAACAATGAAAGTGAGCAAATTTATAATGAATATGATTCCCACAAAATTCATTAACAAAATAGGAGCGTATTAGACATATTTATTTAATGTAAAGTTAATTTCTGATCAAAACAAGAAATTTGAGCAAAGTAATTATTCTTATTAAGTCCAGAATTCAAATAGGTCGGATGAAATAACTGAATAATTTTTTAACTACATGGAGATTTAATTAGTGATAAAAACAATGAAAAAAAGTAAAAGTACTCCTTTCAAATTTACAACTCAGAAGCAACAAATGCAACTCTGTTCACACCATTAAATGATGAAGAAACTTATATTCATAAAATTCAGAAAATTGAAAGATGAACTCCAAATCTTATGTTTATTAGATTATGATCATGAAAACTGGCTACCAAGTCCTTAAGACAACATGAAAATGTTTCTAACAAAGCATAATCCAATTTTTATTAATGTTGTATTTTCCCCAATTAGATGAGCATAGCAGAACATTTAGTATTTCATTTGAACCAAAATTATTTTGAATGGATAAATAAAATGTGGAAAATGAATTTTGTATACTGCATTCATAAACAATATATTTTGTCACTCTCACTGCAATACAGTCATGATTAAAAGAACACAAAATATCACTTGCATAAATGCAATTATGGAAACTGAGTGAAAAACTTTCCAGTAAACACCATTAATCAGTGTTCTATGATGACAAATAAATACAAATACAAAATGTTCTCATGATGTTAAAATAATATGTGTCTAATATTTAGTAAGCATAATAGTGCACAGTACTTACAGAAAAACAAAAAAAAATATTTTATTAGATGCTATTTTGAAATCTCTCAGTTAAACCTGCAAACTGGATAAAAATAAATAAAATAAATAATCATTAGCCAGGATGGATATTGAAAATATGATTTTTAATTTAATAGATTGAAAAGTAAGAAAATAAGTAATCTACAACTTAAAAAGTACACTTTATTCAGTACAAGTAAATTATAGCAGGGAAAATCATGTTGAATAAATAATATTTAATATAAAAAGTACAGGTTTTTATTTTACTCTTATAAGCAACTGAAAAATAAAGCATTTTTAATTTGTGGTTTGAATTTAAAAGACTGTTGAGGATGAGCCTATGTTAATGATACTCGCAAGTTTGGTTTAAAAAATGGTATATGAGACAAAATTGTAACTGAAAATACAGAAGCAATTTTTGTGTGTGGCTATTGAATTTTATACTGGTAGATGTGGCCTCAACTGTGACACTTTTACTTAAAAATTGAGAAGTTTTACATGATAATTTCTGGGTCTACCCTAAGATAGAATATCTTAATTTAACAGATATTATTTTTAACCTTAAAACTATCCTTAGATACATATGGGATGTCAACTAAATGTTGTTAAAATTATTACATTTAATTTAGTCAAAATAAAAATTCACTACAAGAATTAACTGGGGAGAAAACAAAAGATCCTTAAATAAAGATCAACTAATGGTCTCAAGTGGAAAACAAAATTAATTTTGATTTTACATTTCTAATTTTTTTTCTTTGAGAAGGAAAACAGTCATTAAAGGATTTAAAATGCAGAAGTTAATGAAAGGGAAATTCAATGTTTTGTAAAGCACAGATAACTACTAGATTCTACAGCATTAAGACTTATTATATAGTGTTATTGGCTTTCAAAAAGGCCTTTTTGGCTTTTAGACCACTTAAATTGAAATGCATGTATTTTAAAATGTGACCAACTTTTGACCCATGCCAAGGCAAGAAAGACTGGAATAATAGAGTTCTTTTGATACATGCTTTTCTTGGATATTTTGTCCTAATACATTTGTACAAGAATCTCAGGTTACTAGGTGTATCTGAAAGGAATATTATTGCTTTTAAAAATTCCCTTACATTTCTAAATCAAATTCTACTCTATAGTAATTATCAGGAAATGCATTTACCATGATTTGAAAGTGAAATTTATAAAGCCACTTGTGAAGGGCTTCAGGAGGTGTGTCTCAACTAATAACAACAATAAAAATATCATATACTGAGTTCTGATGTGAGGCTCAGAAATGACTTACCCAAGATCATATAGCTAGAAGGTGATGGAACCAAGATCTGACTCTAAATCATTCTAAATCCAAAGTACATGTTCCAAACCACAATGATTCCCCTTTTTCATCATAAGCTCCTGTTGGGACCTGATGGATAAATGAAAGTTCTCCCAAAGTTAAACAAACATGTTTTCTGCCCAGCTATGTTTCTAGATATATGACTCATGAGTTGAATTAAAGTGTTACCATCTAAAGAAAAATTTCTTTCAAAGGAATAAAGAAAATAATTTGTTTCAAATAAGCTAAATTACTATATCATTAACATATCAATGTGAAATAGATAATCACATGCCTTTCAGATTTAACTAGCATTCATTGAAGTACTCAGTGTTGTAGGCACTGGGTCAGACAAGTACACATTTCAGCACTGAGGGAAAAATACTCAACAATAATTAACATTTATTGAGTATGTATTATATGCTAAACAATTTAGTCAAATTTTATATTTTCTAATTTAGTTCTAAACATCTCTGTGAATTAACTACCCTGATCAACAAATGAGGATATACAGTATATTGAACAACAAAGAATTAGATATTTCTCTGAGTTCACAAAGGTAGGATGTTAGGACTGCCTTTTATTCTAAAGTGCGTAGCCTTATTCCCTAAACTAGGGTATGGGTCAGCATTGCTGTTTTGGCTCTGACTGAATTTATGTATGTGTATAATATGGTAATTTAAGGCAGTGTTAATTTAGCAGCTTTTTCTCCAGCAGATGCTATCTTCACAGCTCCTAACATATGAAAACGACAGGAGGGGCCAATTGACAGCATAAAGGAGGCTGGGACAGACAGCAAAGATACTCATTTACCATCTTTGCCTGGGTCAGTTTCTAAGGAAATGATTCTCCTGTTTGCATATATTTTCCTCTGTTATTCCCATTCTTTGCTCTTTATACATGATCTAACCACGTTCTAACACCACCTTGTTTGGAATCAGACAGGCTACTAACAATGAGGAGTTGTAAATTCAAAAACAACTTTTCTTTCAGCTTTAGCACACTTTAGCCATTTACAGAACTACGTGTAAATTCTTCCCATCTGCTGGCCTTCATCTTTATTGTGAATAAGTCAAAATTATACAGGTAAATCTCAGCTTTTTATCTTAATCTTAAAATGGATGTGAAGAGCAAAGAAAGAAACGTTTAATTTAACAGTCTTTAGGGGGGAAAAGTCTTTTAGAGAGACCACTGAATATAACAAAATAACACAGCATTCTTCACATTCCTGAAATTGAGTGTCTTGCCCACTAGTTAAGTTGCATTAAAATTGGTTTGCATTCATCTATTGAATTAATTATTGAAATTTCCTAAGGAAATAAAGCTAAACCACTTTTCTCAAAGCTTATTGTTTCGGCAAATATATTGAGCATCAGTTAAGTGATTTCAGCCTCTAATTTATTTAATGTATTACAGATGGATATCTGTTTAAGTCATTTCTGCCAACAGGCAAGACCTTCAGAGTTTAGCAGGAGGAAATACATGCATGCTTCATGTATCCTTAATTTAGTGTGAGAGCCTCCATCTTTTATCTCTGGAAAACAGTTCTGTCAACAGGATGAACTTTTCTGTGAGGAAGTAAATTAGTAGAAATCCCACTATCTAATGCTTATTGTCGCTCCAAATCCTGATGCAACATCCCACACTACAAAAGAGAAATACTAAGTTAATGCAACCGTAAGCATCTTTCAGCAATACTTCTAACCATTCATTTACAGTAAGTTGTACATGCAATTTTTCTTTAACTATCTGGTGAAAGTAGTCTTTTTAAAAAATGTTTTTATTTATTATAAAGAGAGAGGAAGGGAGAGAGAGAGGAAGGAAGAGAGAGAAACATCAATGTGACAAAGAAACGTTGATCAATTGCCTCCCATGCCCATCCAAACTAGGGATTGAACAACCTGGGCATGTGGTCTGATCAGGAATAGAACCAGTGACCTCTTGGTGCACAGGATGAGGCTCAACCAACACCGGCCAGGACAAGTAGTCTTTTTTTGTTTTCCCTTTTCCCACATTCATGATTCTAACCAAAGTTCACTTTGTCTAGTTTACTTCGTTATGTGGGTCCATGTTTCACAAATTTTGGCTAAATCTATTCTAATAAGTAACTGAATTAAAATTAAAAATGCATATATTTAAATAATTGGTCTTTTTATTTGCTAAAAATTTAACAGTTCTGATTATATCTTTGAGATCAGAGTATGATTTTGTCATATTTCATTCACAAATCTGTTTTTTCTAAATGTAGTTATTATAAAAGATTTAGAACAAGATACAGAGAATATATTTCATTCTGAGCTGATTAAGCCTTTTTTAACCAACACCCAAAACCTAAAAACATTTAAAAATAGGTACATGTGACTTTGTAACATTTTACATTGCATGCATTGAATAATGAAACATGAAAATGCAAATGACAAGATGAAAATAGAATGTAAAGCATTATTGACAAAGCATTATTTCTTTATTAAGCCAAAAATTCTAAAAACCAATAAGAGGAAGCCAACAACCTTATTCAAAGAGAAGCAGAGCACATATAAAAGCAATTCATAGCTATTCAGATGTTTTTAAACATATGAAATGAAGCACAATATCAATAATAGAAAATATATACAAATTAAAACTATGAGTTGCCATTTTTGCCTTTAATTTTAATATTACTTAAAATGTTTGATTACATACTGTGTCATGAAGATTGTGGGGAAACAGGCACTCTGACAAATTGTTGGTAGGACTTAAGTTGACATATCTTCTTTGGAGGACAACTTGGTAATATCTACCAAAGTAACAAAATACGCATGACATGAGCCTCGGTAATTCCACTTCTAGTAATTTTTCCATAGATATATGCATGTGTTCATATACATAATTTGCAGTTGCATATTTGTATTCAAATTTATACTTATAATAGGAGCCCAGTGCACAAAAATTTGTGCACTCGGGGGGGGGGGGGGTCCCTCAGCCTGGCCTGTGCCCTCTCGCAGTCTGGGACCCCCTCTGGGGATGTCCATCTGCTGGTGTGCCTGGCCAGCCTGGGTGAGGGGCCGATGTCTGTTTGCAGGCTGGCCAAGCTCCCAGAGGGGACCCTCACCCCATGGGGGTGTGGCAAGCCAGGATGAGGGGCTGAGGGCAGTTTTCAGGCTGGCCACAGCCCCTTCAGGGTTCAGGTGCCTACTGGGGTGCCTGGCCATCTTGGGAGAGGGGCTGAGGGCTGTTTTCAGGCTGCCCACAGCTCCCATTGACCCTTGGGGCCATCCGCCTGGGAAGCAATCGGGTGGCCAGGGCACACACGGGGAGCCCCGGAGGCCCGTGTGTGTGCCCTGCAGCCTCTTCTTGCCCTGCTCCTCCTGCCCACGGCTTTGCCCACTGGCCTGCTTGCTCTTCCCATCCTGTGCTATGGCTGGACCCTGTGTGCGGCTTCTCCTGCGCTGCGGCCTCTGCCATCTTGGCTAGGCTAATTTGCATATTGTCGCTCTGATTGGCTGGTGGGCGTAGCTTACCTGTCCCGAAGAGACAGTTAATTTCAATGTTACACTTTTATTAGTTTAGATAGTATATGCATATGCATGCATATACATACAGCATCTAAATCATATAAACACAATAATAGAATATCCTTAGATAGATACACTAGAAACTGTGTAGTTATTTTTTTTCCAAATATATTTTTATTGACTTCAGAGAGAAAGAGAGAGGGAAAGAGAGATACAAACATCAATGATGAGAGAGAATCATTGGTTGGCTGCCTCCTGCAGATACCCTACTGGGGATCAGGCCCACAATCCAGGCATGTGCCCTTGACTGGAATGGAATTTGGGACCTTTCAGTCCACAGACTGACACTCTAGCCACTGAGCCAAACCTGTTAGGGCAAGAGTGGTTACTTTTAAAGAAGGACAATAAGCATGAGGGGTGTGGTTTCTGGGGAACTCAGGGATAAATATTCATTGATGAAAGAGAAACTTGCTTTTCGCTCTATTCCCTTTTGTATTATTTGATTTTTAACATATGCATTATATATTAAGTAATATATTTACTTATGCATTTGCATAACTATTATCTGTTTTAAATATTTTTAAAACTAGGGGTATCTATTTTGGGTGACTAGATATCTGAGCTTTTAAACTAAGAAATTAATACTGTGTGCAAATTTAAACAATTATTGAAGAGAAAAGGTTAAATTGGAAATGAAGAGCTAAAAGTAAACAACTCTTATTGTGGAACCAGTGTGATAAACATATGGTGGTTTTGATGATAAAATTATATGGAATTAATATTCAAACAAGTCTTTGCCTAAAATTCTAACTCTTCTATTTACTAAATATGTGGTTTCACTAACCTCTATGAGCTTCAGTTTCCATATATGTGGTACTGGAATGATAATGTTTATGTCATAATACATTCCAAATAATTCAATGAGGCAATCTGTAAATTGCTTAATACAGGGTTAATTTTATGATAATCACTAAATAAATGCTCATTTGTAATTTTTAAAATTATAAAAAATATCACCAAACAATGATTTAAGATATGTAAATTTATTTATTTTAGTTCTGTCCATAATTAGGCATATATAATGTAAGCTACTTATTTAAAGTCTCTGAACCTCAAATTTTTCATTTGTAAAATTTGAATAATTACTTCAATTTCATCTAACTCAAAGAGTTGTGAAAGAATGATATGAGATTATATGTTTGGAAGGGCTTTGAATATTACAATATCTAAGGGCATTATTAGTAACTCTCAAAGGTTACTTTATGCTCTTTTATAGATCTCTGTTGATGAAGAAGATTCTATAAGCTTCCCTGAAATATGTTGAGGCTGTCTCTGGACTTCCATTCTGTTTATGATCACTGGTAGAGAGAATATGTTAGAGGATCTATATGAATAAAGCTCCTTTCACAGTGCTCTCATTCTGTGGCATATTTCCTTTCATTTCCATGCCCCTTTTCAAGATCTGCAATAAACAAAGGTGTTTAACTCCATGCTGAACTGCCTTGCAACCCTTGATTGACTATATAGATAAAGTCACTGACAGAACCCACATATTTTATCTGGATAAAACCATTAACCCATTATAACCCACTTTGCTTGGATTATTGTCTGAATTGCTAGCACATAAAGGAATAGGAAATAAGACTAGGGAAGAAGTTTAAGAAAGGAACAGAGTATGAAGTCTGGCAGGAGAGACCTGATCTCCTAGTGGTAGGTGAGGTAAAAGTGGGTGTTCATTGGGCAGCAGAAGGTAGCAGTGAAAAATATTACAGCAGAAGAAAGTAGTATTGAGAAATAAGACAAATTACCTTAACAATTTCGCACCGGAACACACCCAAGGTTCCAGATCTTTTAATACCAGAAGCCCAATAATTTGGGTGTAGATTTAAAATATGAAGAGACATTTGTGACATAAACTGGATGTTTGTTTCCTTACTAAATTCATGTGTTGAAACCTAATCCTAGATGTGATGATATTTGGAGGTGGGGCTTTGGGAAGTATTTAGGTCATGAGGGCAGAATCCATATGAATGGGATTAGTGTCTTTGTAAGAGATCCAGAGACTGATGAACAAAAATAGATACAGAGACAAAGTATCAAACAGACTGTCAAACAACAGCGGGAAGGCAAGGGAGGGTTAGGGGTGGGTAAGAGATCAACTGAAGGACTTATATGCATGCATATAAGGACAACTAATGGATGCCAGACACTGGGGCGCAGGGGGATGAGGGCATGTGCCAGTGGGTAGGGGAGGCCAGGAGGTGGTCAATGGGGGAAAAAGGAGACATATGTACTACTACCTTAAACAATAAAAATAAATAAATAAAATAAAATAAAAAGAGACCCAGAGAGCTCCATTGCTCCTTTTCCATTTGAGGGCACAACAAGAAGGCAGCATCTATGAACCAGAAAGCTTACACTGAATATGTTGGAAACTTAACCTTCGATTTATAGCCTCAACAACTTTGAGAAATACATTTCTATTTTTTAAGCTAACTGGTCTAGGATATGTTTGTTATATCACCCCAAACTGGACTAAAGAAAGACACTTCAGTGCCTTCCTCCAAAGCTTGAGTCCCCTCTAGAGCATTTAAAACATGTGAATGTATAGTATCATTGCTTGATCACTTTTATTGACAGGGAACTCACTAATTTCCCAGGCAATAAATTCTATGTTTGTTCTCCTCATGAATATTGATTTTTTTTCTTTTTATTTGTGGTAATATAGGTTTTACCAGAAGCCCAGAACACAAAAATGTGTATACTAGGGGGTCCCTCAGCCCGGCCTGTGCCCTCTCACAGTCTGGGACCCCTCAGGGAATGTCTACCTGCTGACTTAAGTCCACTCCCCTGGCAATCGGGCCTAAGCTGCAGTCAGACATACCTGTGGCAGCCTGTGAACCCTCAGGGGATGTCAACTTGCTAGTGAGGAGCAGGCCTAAGCTGCAGTCAGACATCCTTAGTGCTGCTGAGGAGGCAGGAGAGGCTCCCACCACCACTGCTGTACTGGCAGCCATCAGCCTGGCTTGTGGCTGAGCAGAGTTCCCCCTGTGGAGTGCACTGACCAACAGGGGGAAGATCCTGCATTGAGCGTCTGCCCCCTGGTGGTCAGTGTGTTTCATAGTGACCAGTCATTCCTGGTGGTTCTGCTTTTAGGGTTTTTGCATATTACCCTTTTATTATATAGGATAGAGACCTGGTGCAAGGGTGGGGGCTGACTGGTTTGCCATGAAGGGTGTCCCAGATCAGGGTGTGGGTCCTGCTGCGGTTCCTGGCCAGCCTGGGTGAGGGGCTGAGGGCTGTTTTCAGACTGGTCACACCCCCTTCAGAGTAGGAGTCCCTGCTGGGGTGCTTGGCCAGCCTGGGTGAGTGGCTGATGGTTGTTTGCAGGCTGGCCACAGCCCCTTCAGGGTGGGGATCCATTCTGGGGTGCCTGGCCAGCCTGGGTAAGGGTCTGATGGCTCTTTTCAGGCTGACCAAGCTCCTCAGCAAGGACTCTCACCACATGAGGGTGGGCTATCCTGGGTGAGGGGCTGATGGCTATTTGCAGGCTGGCCACAGGCCCCAGCCACCGAAGCTCCCAGCGAGGCTGGCTGGATGCAGGTATCTGGGGTTTATTTATCTTCTATAATTGAAACTTTGTTGCCTTGAGCAGAGGCCACAGCCTGCCTAAGCAGGCAGCCTCCTCCATCACCAGGGCAATGAAACCTCCTGCTTGCTCTACCTCTGTGGCTGCTAGCTGCCATCCTGGTTAGGTTAATTTGCATATAGTCTCTCTGGCTGGTGGGCGTGGCTTGGGATGTAGTGGAGTGATGCAATGAGCATATTACTCTTTTATTAGATTAGATTGCTTTCATATAACAGTTCTTCAGCTATCTAAATACAGAAATTAAAGGCACTTAGATTTATTAACATTTTTAGTTCCAAGTTCTATCAATTTTTCCTACTCTGACATGCTTTCTAATCTTTATACAATTGCAGACATTTTCTTATAAATGGACTGTGGGAGCCCCTTACACGTCCCACGTGATTCAGGGTTCCTGTTCAGGATTCAAGTTCTGGAGAAGGCCGCACACAAAATGAAGAGAGAGACTAGAAAGAATTAATTTGGAATAATGGGGGGCCAGGCAGAGAGTCTACCTCTAGTGGTTAAGACTGCCACTGGTGCCAGGCCTCGCCAGCCTTTTATTGAGGCTATGGGAGACACCCATATCCTTTAGGCAGAAAATTCCAAGCAAGAATTTACATGTAATTAACAGGTGGAGGTTTGCATTAACTAACAATGTTTAAACTTAAACAATGGGTGCATAACTCTGACCTTTCAGAGCAACTGAGGTTGGTGAAAATAATCAGTTTCCAGCAATGGACTCTTGTTTTTCAATATCCTGTGTAGTGCCCATAACTAGTAAACATAATTTTCTTGGTTTAGGTGCAACAATATAAACTAAAAGTCCATCAGCTTCCGTCTTTTAGAAAATTTTCTATTATTAAAGATTGCTTTAGCATCTTACAAGTAGAAGCCAAGATATGTCCTTCTTCTTTCTTCTTTCTCACATTGAATTTACTGTTAATAAATACCCTTTGGGTTTTATTACATGCATTATAGCTATGCTATGCATAACTTTTTTTACTCAGAAAATATGAAAAGAGGGCATGGTATTTTCATATATTCCTGGAAGAAAGAGAGAATACTACATAGTGAGTATGCTGTAGACTGAGATCTTGAGTCCTGGAACTAGATAGCTTTGTAATCCAGATTATTTAACCTCATTCTGTGCTTTCATTTTTCAATGTATGTTAAATGAAAGATATTTATATAACTTGCCTCATGATGTCATTGGCAAAATTAAATGAGCTAATACAAGTGAAGTTTTTACACTCATACCTACAACAAAGTAAGCCCTCAACAAATTATAATTATACTGTGGGAACTTGAACTGTTATATAATGGAAGATTTACTATTTGGGCTTGCTAAGATACAAAATACTTAACATGTTTTATGGGACTATGAACCCTAGTCATCAAGAACTTTAAATATGTGCACTTCTCATCTTTTAATATATAATCATATATTTCCCTATTCCTTCATTTTTCTTCCTTCTTCCTTCCTTCCTTCCTTCCTTCCTTCCTTCCTTCCTTCCTTCCTTCCTTCCTTCCTTCCTTCCTTCCTTCCTTCCTCTCACCTTTTTCATTTTATCTTTTTAAGTTTCTTGATTTATTTATAGTTTATTTTGTTTAAAACACAGAGACATTTTATCTTGAGATAAATATGGTACATACTTTTTAACTTGACTGTATTAAGAAATTTAGATACTTCTATCTCAACTGTGAGCATACTAATCATGCACTTAGAAATCTTATGCAAACTGGATAACTTAGATTTTTTTAAAATTTTTTTCACATGTATATCAAGACACTAAAGAAAGAACTGATGCTATTTTCTTTCCTTACAATTTCTAGCTTCAAGTAGAAGCAGTAGTTGAAAGAGAAAAGTGATCAAAATTTCTAAAAGTTTAAGGGAGAAAAAGCCCAAACAATCTAGTTTCCACTACTGGTGATTTATATTATTTAAAAGCTTCTTTTAAGCTCATTTGAAGAGTGGTCAACATAGCACAGTGTATAATCTGTGCTTAAGATGAAATCACCCCATTCATGCTCCATCACAAATAAAAGGATTGATGGTGAGTATAATTAGGACTTCCTACTTATTTGGGGTGGTCTGGCCAGAAATGAAGCTATCTGACACAGCCCTACTCAAATAGTTTACTAAATTTAGCACAAAAGGTTTGAAGTTCTTTTATTCTTGTCCTTATATCCAACCTACTCCAAATATCAACATAGATTTTAGAACTCCCACAATGGTGTCTAGCATTTGACCTATTTTATTTTCATTTTCTGTGTGGTCTAAGTGAAGCAATGTGGGCATGTGAGAGAGCATTGGACTGACAATTAGAGAATTTGTTTCATGGTCTCAATGGGGTTTATAGAGCTGAAATGCATTTGAAGGCTTGGGCTTTTCCCACTTAACCTTGCTAGGTAGGCTTAGGAAGATTTCACTTCCCTGAGTCTCCATTGCCTCTACTAAAATACCAACATGATTATACAATTAAATGAAAACTTTTACAATATAAATTCTGTATCATAGTTGGTTATAGAAAATAACCTCTGGCATAACTTCTTATACTCAGCAAGCCAATGGAAAATATTTGTATTTAGACATAATTGTTCTACCTTTTCAAAAGATTGCTGTAAAAATAAATTCAGATAGTAGATATAAAAGTGCTTTAAATAACAGAAATATGTAACTGACATTATAACCCACAATGATTTCGCTTATATGTGAACTCTAATAAACAAAATAAACTAACAAATGAAATAGAAACAGACTCTTAGATACAGAGAACAGACTAACAATTGTCAGAGGGGAAAGGTTGGGGGGTTGTGTGAAAAAGGTGAAGGGATAAAGCAAAAAAAAAATTCTCAGAGGCAGACAACAGTAGGGTGATTGCCAGAGAAAAAGGGAAGTATATGGGGCATAAATTGTGATGGAAGGAGAATTGACTTTTGGTGGTGAACACACAATACAATATACAGATGATGTATTACAGAATTGCACACCTGAAACTTATATTATTTTATTAACCAATGTCACCCCAATAAACTAAATGGAAAGTATTTTAAAAGAATAATGTTAATTTTGCTTTTCAAAGTGGTTTCACATAAAGTTTCTTTCTTAATCCTGACAATGATCATGTTACGTGGATGTTCTTATTTAGTTAATGGATAAATAAATTGGGACTCAGTAGATCACTGAGTTGGTCATGAATTGAACAGAGATTCTAATGCAGGATTTCTAAAATGCCTCAAATTTGTTTTTTGATAGTTAAATATTTTGCCAAATTTTGTACTTAAACAAACACATGGAATATGTAGTACTTGACCCAAAAGATGAAGTCCCATCTATGTTAAAGGAAGTATGTAGTTTCATTGTTCCCTCTTTACTTTATCCACTCATCACTTTTGAAAGTCATTATTAAAGCCAGATATTTTTAAAGATGGAACTCGTGATTTTCAGGGCCAGAATTGCAAACTGACAAGGTAATCAAAACTGATAGAGGGTAAATTCTTAACAGTAAAGGGAAAAAAAGTCTTCTTGTTCTAACATATTATGTAAACAACATGACTCTCATTTTAAGTTTATCAAAATTTATAGGAAAAGAATTTCATATCATGTTTTCAGGTTAAGTATGCTTATATCTCTTGCTTGAACTCAAAAGGGAAAAATACTTTAACTTCACATACACCAAACTTTTTAATGAATTATTATTTCTTTTTTAATGGCCAAGGACTTATGCTTAATAGTCTATGAAGTGGTGTCTTTTAATTTCATAGTGTACACTACCCTCCTTTACTTGACATCTTGGGACAAACAAAACAAAGCAGCATTTTTCTCAAGTCAAGGACAAAACACATGCTTGATGGTGAATGATTGTAAAAGACTTATTTCAGTTCTGCTTTATTTCTCTTGAACCTGGTACGCATTTCATGTCACTCAGAGGGGAAAAAAATGTTTCTTCTCTCCAGCAAGGATACTTTTTGCAATGAGCATTTAAAGATAGCTTTATAGCCATCCACAATTATGACCTTGACTAGGAAAATGTAAGTTAATAAGGCTTCAACAAATTATGGTATTTTTAGTCAACTTGCCTAGTGAGGTGTTAATTGTAAAACTGAAAGACATTATGCTCAGCTTTCTCTATCACATCTTTTGTGTTTTAACAGTGACACTTCATTGAGTGCAATTAACAAAGCCTAGGAGATTTATTAACACTTCTTCATGGCCAATGATCCATTCCACTTAAGACATAACACTGTAAAATGCACATTATCTCCTTTTGGCACTTACAATAATGCTTCATGAACTAGGAAGGCATATGTTAAAGCAGATAAAATAGCATTATTAGCTGACAAATCTTACAATTTATTAGACAGTTAATTTATCAGCTTAAAAGACACTTAAAACAGCTGTGCATTTAATGTCTTTTTAATGTATCCAGTAAAACTTGCATAATTGCCTGTAGTGCAATTTATTTTTAGCTATGTTGCAAAATGTCTGCATTTACTGTTTACATCTTCTTTAATTTCTCCTGCAAGGCTCATCACATCTCTGCCTGAGCCCTAATGGCCAGGACCAATAATCAGACAAAAAGCCTCTTCAAACAAATGGTTCCCTGTGAATGAACTATTCAAAAGCGAATGCTGCTTGGGACCCAAGGAGTGTTTGCATTTTATCTCTACACCAAGGGCAAAGGATGAGGTTCAAAATAAGTAAATAAGTAAGTAAGTAAGTAAATAAATAAATAAATAAATAAATAAATAAATAAATAACACCGGGGCGACTCAAATCATTAGGGCTGTTTCAAATCTTCACATTATAATCAGACAACAGCAACCTTTTCTAAGCATTTTAATTTGGAGCCCATTCAAAACTACCAGTCTGGAGTGGGAACTAACAAGGCTTTCAGACTTCATTAACTAAGTTGTTTCACTTTATAATTACGGTAAAAGCTCCCTGCTGATTAATTGGTTTATATCTAAGTGTTGTACTAACTAGAGGAAAAGTGTGAAAGATAAAACACATTCCACAGCTCTGACTTGCCTTTGGTTTAGTTTTTCGTTGCCCCTTAATTTAATGGAAACTTTGTTAAAGCTTTCTATTTTCTACAGAATCTTTCCCAGTAATTATGTCTGGGGGAAATGAGTCTAGTTATTATTAAAGGAAAAAGTCAAACAGTGCAAGTGCAGGTTGTCCATAATGAAATGACAATTTAAGATTTGGTCTCTGGACTTCCAAGCGTTTGCAGTAGCCTACTAAGAGAGAAATGATTTCTCTCATTCTAAAATTTAACGTTCCACCTCGCCACCCATCTGTTGTGAGATTTCCCACAGCTGGAAGGCAGAGGCATGTGTTCATTTTTAAGATAATGAGTAATGCCCAATTTCAACTTTTCCTTTCTACTGTGTTACATATTTTTTAAAATTTCTGAGGTTATTCTAAGTACTTTAAGATGTTTTCAGAACTTAATATTATATGAGAAAGAGAGAGAGAGAGAGAGAGAGAGAGAGAGAGAGAGAGAGAGAGAGAGAGAGAGGTGTCAACATGCATGAGCAAACAACATTAAAATAGCTTGCAGGATTATAAATGTGTAGGAATGAAGGAAAGCATTTTTCACAAAATTGGCCAGGATCTCTGGTACAGATAGACTTTTTAAGTATGAAATAAATTGCTCTGATAAAATTCTTACCTAATTGAGGGTTAGGTACAGACGAGGCTCAAAAATCTTGCCATATGGATAGTAACTTTATTATTTAGTCAGAAAAATCAAAATTGTTTCACTTAACTTGCTCTTTTTTTAACACGACTGATGGTTAGAAAAATAAAGGCCTTTCATGTGTTTAAACTTATATGTCTTTGCATCTTAGCCCTGTGGGATGGGTATTGTCATCACCAATGTACAAATGATAGGAAACTTAGAATCAAAGCAACTTATCACCTAAACCTCAGAGCTGGAGTGAAAACTCACAACTGTCTCCTAATCCAATTTTTTTTTCTACACCATTGCTGCTTTAGACTGGCCAGTTAGACTGGTAGTATTATATAAATACTGGTAGTATTTATATAATACTACCTAGACTGAAGTTCAGGCTGAAGGCAAAACAAAACAAAATACCACAAAAAAGTGTCACATTATTACCTCTACAAAAGATCTCCAGCATTTATCTGATTCATTTATTAATTATAAGCATTTAATAGCATATTTTATAAGAAAATGGATTATGCATTTGAAAACACATTCTAACTCTTTGAAAACACATTCAATTCTACTTTGGGGAAAAAAGTAGTCATTTTTATTTCTGAATCTGTTCTCTATGAACATGTTGAAATATTTCACCAGGTTTTGGCTAAGAAATACAAATCTACATCATACTCACAATATATTTTATTTTTCTATTGAATAATTCCCCAACATTAACAGGAACTGAGCAAAAACACTACTCATGGTAAAATGCTCTCTTCATTTGTAAGTTTGAACAGCATATTTTACACATTTGCTTATTTTCAGATTCAAGTTTTCAAAAGCTATAAACTACTGAGTCCCAAGTACTTGTTACTCTGTCTCCTTCATTCTAGGTGTGTAGATGTATGATTCTTTAAAGCATATACATTAGTGACAATATGAGCATGTGTATATGTTTTTGAATGTATGTGTGTACATTTATGCAAGTGCATACTCAAATTTAAGATGTAAATACTAATGTATTGAGTTTAACAACAATGGTTATGCCCTTACCTGCGTGCACTAAAAGAAAGCATTCATATGATTCACTTTAAACTAGTTATAAACATTTAATAGCATATCCTTCACAAAGATGAGTCTACTAATGATAATTGCTTTAACATCTGATTAGGCTAACATTGTGTACAAATTTACTGCTACAGTGAAAATGGTAAAGGCTCCATCATTTTCCTCATTGTAGTCTAATTACAATTTGATTTAGACATTTTCTTTTAGGGAAATCAATCTGCCAAGTAGTGACTCTAATAGGGATATGTTAACAAAAGGAATAAAGTTTTAAAGAAAGGCAACATCCCATATGATATCAGCACTATGAACCTTGCATTTACTGAGTTTAAAGCTAATACTTTTCATAGAACTTCAATTATATACTGAAAATTTCTAAATATTTAACATGGCAACCAAGCAAAGTAATGAATTAAGATCTCATGTGAAAACAAAGTAACATATTTTTACTTCTTTATATTTTGAAGAAGATAATTCATTTTTCCTCCAAAGAAAAGACAAGATCCAAAAATACATTTGAGTTATTTTGGGTACTATATGTCATGGGAAAATCATATACCTTTCTTGTTTTTATGTTGCATGAATTTAGAATGAGAACATCTGCTATAAGCTATAGTTCTTGGGAATCAAGATTCTCATAATAGTGAAATGACCAGTGAACACTGAAAGAATGTAGGCTGACTTGTCAAGGGACCTGGATTCTAGCCCCAGTTTAACCTCGAAAGGAAAAAATGACTTAAATTCTCTATCAGCTTATTTAGCTATCAAAATGTGAGGACCAGAGTGAAAGGATTTGAAACTTTTAAAACTAACATAACTATGTTTAGGTAAATAATTTAAATTGCCTAAATTAGTTCAATGTATTTTAATTTTAACTTTAAAACTATTTTAACACATAGCATTCTCTTGACTCATTATTCCCACATTATTATCATCTTTTTAATTAACAAGCCATCTGTGATTATTTATACTAAAATAACATAGATATGAAATATTGTTCTGTCCAAATTTTAGACAATGTTGTTAAACTCTAAACTCATAAATTGGATTCATTCTGAGCATGGAGATTGTGACATCATAGTTTGTCTTTATATTCCAACTAGAGGCCCGGTGCACAAAAATTTGTGCACTCTGGGGGGTCCCTCAGCCCGGCCTGTGCCCTCTCACAGTCTGGAAACCCTTGGGGGATGTCCACCTGCTGGCTTAGACTTGCTCCCTGGGTGATCAGGCCTAAGCTGGCAGTCAGACATCCCTATGGCAGGCCAGGAACCCTCAGAGGATGTCCACTTGCCAGTAGGGAGCAGGCCAAAGCTGCAGTCAGACATTCTTAGTGCTGCTGAGGAGGCAGGAGAGGCTCTCACCACCACCACTGTACTGGTAGCCATCAGCCTAGCTTGTGACTGAGCAGAGCTCTCCCTGTGGGAGTGCACTGACCACCAGGGGCAGCTCCTGCATTGAGCATCTGCCCTGGTGGTCAGTGTGTGTCATAGTGACCAGTTATTCCCAGTGGTTCTGCTGTTAGAATCAATTTGCATATTACCCTTTTATAATATAAGCTAGAGGCCTGGTTCATGGGTGGAGTCTAGCTGGTTTTCCCTGAAGAGTGTCCCATATCAGTGTGGGGGTCCCGCTAGGGTGCCTGGCCAGCCTGGGTGAGTGATTGATGGCTGTTTTCAGGCTGGCCACAGTCCCTTCAAGGTGGATGCCTCCCCTGGGGTGCCTGGCCAACCTGGATGAGGGACTGAGGGGCATTTGTAGATTGGCCACATCCTCTTCAGGGAGGAGGGTCCTGCTGGGGTGCCTGGCCAGCCTGGGTGAGTGGCTGATGGCTATTTGCAACCTGGCCAAGGCTCCCAGCCACCCAAGCTCCTAGCGAGGCTGGCTGGAAGCAAGTGTCTGGAATTTATTTATCTTCTATAATTGAAAGTTTGTTGCATTTTTTTTTGTTTTATTATTTTCTTTTTTTTTTAACACACACACACACACACACACACACACACACATATATATTATTGTTCAGATTATTACAGTTGTTCCTCTTTTTTCCCCCCATAACTCCCCTCCTCCCAGTTCCCACCCCACCCTCTGTCCTTACTCCCCCCACACTGTCCTCATCCATAGGTTTATGATTATTGTCGTCTCTTCCCGCACCCCTAATACCCTTTTCCCCAAAAAAATTGTCAGTCCACTCCCTTTCTATGCCTCTGATTCTATTCTATTCACCAGTTTATTCTGTTCATCAGATTTTTTATTCACTTGATTTTTAGGTTCACTTGTTGATAGATATGTATTTGTTGTTCATAATTTTTACCTTTACTTTTTCTTCTTCTTCTGAAAGGATACCTTTCAGCATTTCATAAAATACTGGCTGGGTGATGATGAACTCCTTTAGCTTTTTTTTGTCTGTGAAGTTCTTTATCTGACCTTCAATTCTGAATGATAGCTTTGCTGGGTAAAGTAATTTTGGCTATAAGTTTTTGCTGTTTATCACTTTGAATATTTCTTGCCACTCCCCTCTGGCCTGCAAAGTTTCTGTTGAGAAATCAACTGACAGTCATATGGGTGCCCCCTTGTAGGTAACTAACTGCTTTTCTCTTGCTGCTTTTAAGATTTTCTCCTTGTTTTTGGCTCTTGGCATTTTAATTATGATGTTTCTTGGTGTGGTCCTCTTTGGATTCCTTTTGTTTGGTATTTTCTGTGCTTCCTGGACTTGGAAGTCTATTTCTTTCACCAGGTAGGGGAAATTTTCTGTCATTATTTCTTCAACTAGGTTTTCAATGTCTTGCTCTCTCTCTTCTTCTGGCACTCCTATAATTCTGATGTTGGTATGCTTGAAGTTGTCCTAGAGGCTCCTTACACTGTCTTCATATTTTTGGATTCTTTTTTCTTTTGGCTTTTACAATTGGGTGTTTTTTGCTTCTTCCCATTTCATATCTTTGACTTGATTCTTGCGATCCTCTAGTCTGCTGCTGGATCTCTGTATATTATTCTTTATTTCGGTCAGTGTATGCTTAATTTCTAGCTGGTCCTTTTTCATATCCTTGAGAGTCTCACTAAATTTATCAGCAGTCTCTAGAAAATTCTTGAAAAACCTTATAACCGGGGTTTTGAACTCTATATCCAGTTGTTTGCTTTCCTCCATTTCTGTCCTTTGTGACCTGTTTCTTTGTCTCCACATTTTGGCTGCTTCCCTGGGTTGATAGAGTGGCTTTCTGT
>PVJC01010351.1:0-43889 GCA_004026665.1 Murina feae
AAGGCGCCTGGCAGACTGGGGCCATCATAGGACATCCACTGAGGGGTCCCAGACTGTGAGAGGGCACAGGCCGGGCTGAGGGACTTACTCCACCCCGAGTGCACAAATTTTTGTGCACCGGGCCCCTAGTGCTTAAATAAAAATGGTTCATGAAATCCACAGAATAAGTAAAGATTTTAGTTAACTACACAGGTTACATCACCTTTATTTCAAACAGTAAGGCTAACTCAAACCCATGCACAAATATTCTCTATTTTATTGTGTGTGTTTTAAATTCGTCAGTGGCAACAACATGCCAATTTGAGGAATACTGTACTACCAGGCAATTGCAAAATGTTGGCCTGGATCACTGTAATGCTTCCCTTTCAGAATCTTGAAGACCATAATAAGATAGTCCCACCAGCCTGTGATGGAGACTACCTATCCATCCATGCGACAGCACTGGAAATTTACTGCCTGTGTGAAAGTGGAAAGATACAACTAGCTGATAGTAAGGAATATCAGTGAATACAGATATCTGAGAAAAAATTAAAAAGAACAGAGATTTATGAAAAATAGATTCTAGATGGAAACAAGTCCCTCTATTTTTCAGGTTGGTTTATTCCATGGTTTGATGAGAGTTTTTCTAAATATCAGCCTTGCTTGCTTTTCTCTCTCATATACTACAAAAGAATAAGTATGAAGTAAATTATAGGAAGATTCAAAAGTCTATATTGTATTCAGACAATATAGCCAGAGGATAGACTTAACAAAATCTCAGACTGTATCCCTTGCCTAATGTGTGAAGATATACTTGTGTTCCAATATTTAAAAATTTTTACAATTTTCTTTGAGTGCCATTAGTGATACTTTTCAGGTAATCCAATTACAGTCACAATGCAAGGTAATTACCCAATTACTAGAAATTTCTTTCTGCCTTTAAACCAATTTTCAAAATTTTCAACCAATTTTCAAAATTTTTTGAAAATCTGTAGTAACATAAATTCATTTTCAGGGTATAGAAATACAAAACAGATTTTCTTAAATCTATCTTTTGAAGTACTGTTTTGAATATACAAAGGCAATAATATTAAACTCTCTTAAATATTTATATACTTTTACTGCCTAAATGTTTTCTATTTTTAAGAAGAGAGAAAAATTGGAACAAAACTGATTTTCCCCTTTCTAAGCTTTCCCGAGATTCACTTCTGTAGTCTAATTTAATAAAAGAGTAATATGCAAATTAACCATCACTCCAAGACACCTAAGCCACACCACCAGCCAAGCCATGCCCACCAGCCAATCAAAGAGGCTGTATGCAAATTAACCCAGTCAAGATGGAGGCTGGCAGCCATGGAGCTAGAGCAAACATGCGGCTTCCACTGCACTAGCAGTGGAGTTGAAACTGCCCCGCTAGGCTGGCTGGGCCTCTGCTCAAGGCAACGTTTCAATTATAGAAGCCACAGAGCTGAAGCAAACAGGAGGCTTCATTGCCTGACTAGGACTCCGCTTAAGGCAACAAAGTTTCAATTATATAAGATAAATAAACCCCAGAACCTGATTCCAGCAAGCCTCACTGGGACATTGGGTCAATGGGAGCTGTGGGCAGCCTGAAAATGGCCCTCAGCCCCTCACCCATGCTGGCCAACCACCCCAGTAGGGACAAACCCTGAAGGGACTGTGGGCAGCCTGAAAATGACCCTCAGCCCCTCACCCAGGCTGGGCAGGTACTTGAACCCTGTAGGGACTGTGGGCAGCCTTAAAACGGCCATCAGCCCCTCACCCAAGCTGGTCACACCCCCATGGGGTGAGGGTCCCCACTGGGGAGCTTGGCCAGCCTGCAAACCATCAGCCCCTCACCCAGGTTGGCCAGGTACCCCAACAGGTGGACATCCCCCGAGGGGTCCCAGACTGCAAGAGGGCACAGGCCGGGCAGGGGTCCCCACCCCCGAGTGCACAAATTTTTGTGCACCGGGCCCCTAGTAAGGGAATAAAAGCTGGAGAACAGAAGGGTTAGAAATGTGGCATGTTGAAGAAAAGAGAGGGCAAGGGTTACTGCAGGAGCAAAGTCAGTGCTCCATTACAGTTCATTTCTGATTCTTCTTACCTGAAATGATCACAAGGACCGAGATAATCAATAGAACAGAATATCTACAATGAAGCCTAAATCAACATTCATATTACCTGGGTCATCAATAAACTTTCTATAAAGGACAATATGGGTTTTGCAACTACTCATCTTTGCTGCAGTAACACAATAGTAGCCATAAATAATATCTGAACAAATGAATGTGGCTATATTGCAGAGAACTGTATTAAAGAACAATGAAGTTTATATTTCTCATAACATGAAATATTATTCTTCTTTTGATTTTTTTTTCAATCATTTAAAAAAAACACCCTAACACAGAATGTATCTTTTTATAGGCTCTAAACACTGAGCAACAGACCATACTAATGTTTTAGTAAAATATCTAGGATTCAGTCACTTTGATATTATACAGAAGAGCATACATAAAATTTACTTTAACTTAAAAGTAGTAGTGACATAGTGAATAAGAATTTGAATGCTTAAACTCAATAATTTTTTAATTCATCTTTACTAAGAATTAGTGAGGCTTAATTTTTTTATTTTTTTATTATTACATAAAGTTTTACAAAGATTGGTACATATATCTCTTTTTCCCCCTGCCCTTCCCCCAGCCTCCCCTACCCCCCAGTGTTTTGTGTCTATTAGTTATGCTTAAATGCATGCACCAAAGTCCCTTGGCTGATCTGTTAAGTGAGGCTTAATTTAAGTACCGTATGGGAAAGAACGCTTTTAAAAGATTTATTCAGTCTAGATCACAAGCAATTATAAGGAATGCCAGATACAACTTAGAATGCTTTGTGATTTAGGGAAAGTATATTTAAATCTTTTGATAGAACTTAGATTTATTCCAATTTTTAAGAGAAATAGCTTGACATATGAATCTGAATGATCATATGAAACACAACTACACAGACCAGCAAAAATTAGGAAGCTACAATGTGTTTCATGAGTGGTTCCTTATTAGTTGTTTTAATTGTTCCTCTTCAAAAAAACCCCCACTTATTATCTGTTTCACTGTAAATAATTACATAAATTAGTTTAATACCATCTGTAGTGAAAAAAAAAACACAACTTTCCCATTACTAACATTAATCTAATAGAAAATCCCCCCAACTGAGATATTTCCTTACCTAACAAAGGATGGTCAGAAGTCAAATCTTCCCCTCTCCCCACAGTTATAGCTGCTGGAGACAATGTGGGTGGTGGTGGGGTTCTGTCCATGCGAACACATTCATCTGACTCTTCTGGCATTTCTTCTTCACACATATCTTCCACTTGATAAACCTGCAACAACAAACCACACTGCCTTAAACGGTTGCTAAAAAATACTTTTAATAAGGTGTTCCTAACTTAATTTTAACAAAATAAATTTTAGGTATTTTGAATTTAAAAACAAGAAAATGACTATTAGCTTGAAAAGAAAACTTTAAAAATAAAGTTTTGGAAATGCTTGGCTAAATATTTTGTAAATATATCACTAAAAGCAAGTTGTGAATCAGTATCTATGTTACAAATGAATAAGGTTTCCAAAAAGGTAACAGGCAAGTCAGGACATATTTTTAATTTTGAGAACTAAAAGAAATGTTTTGATTTTCTATAGTCTATTTTGGTAATTACTACTGTTTCTGTTAACTTCTAATTGTGACAAATCAAAATAAATACTATTTTTCACAAGTACACTAAAGTCTCCAAATGACACACAATATAACAGAAAATGTATTGCCAAAGGACTACATCTCAGGCTCTTTATTATATTTATGTCAAAGATTAAATTATGAAAATATCTGAGTACCCACAAAAAGGTATGCATGCAATTATATCTGTCTTTAACCTTCTGATCTACTCAAGATTCTAATGATTTTTTTATAAAAAAAACTGGCCTGCAGGCCAAAACTGGGTCCCAACATCCCCATAGGGGTCCCAGATTGCGAGAGGGCACAGGCCAGGCCAAGGAATGCCACTGGTGCACAATGGGGGCTAAGAAAGGATGTAGGAGATTGGCCAGCCAGGGAGGGACCCCTCATCTCACTCAGTCACAATCAGCCAGACCCCAGCAGCATGATCACCTACCGGTTGGAGCTTCTTCCCCCTGGTGGTCAGTGCATGTCATAGGGAGCGATTGGGTGGCCTTAGAATATCATTAGCATATTACACTTTGATTGGTTGAATGGCTGACTGGACGACTGGACACTTAGTATATTAGGCTTTTATTTTATAGGATATCAGGTAAACAGAAAAATATCTGTCTTGAAATAACATACACACATACAGCATCCTAACCTATTTGGGACATTAAATTTTAGTTATTTAATATTATTCTATGACTAGGGGCCCAGTGCACAAAAATTTGTGCACTTGGAGGGGTCCCTCAGCCTGGCCTGTGCCCTCTTGCAGTCTGGGACCCCTCAGGGGATGTCCACCTGTTGGGGTACCTGGCCAGCCTGGGTGAGGGGCTGATGGCTGTTTGCAGGCTGGCCAAGCTCCCCAGTGAGGACCCTCACCCCATGGGGGTGTGACCAGCCTGGGTGAGGGGCTCTGGGCCGTTTTAAGGATGCCCACAGTTCCTTCAGGGTTCGGGTCCCTACTGGGATACTTGCCCAGCCTGGGTGAGGGGCTGAGGGTCATTTTCAGGCTGCCCACAGTCCCTTCAGGGTTTGGGTCCCTACTGGGGTGGTTGGCCAGCATGGGTGAGGGGCTGAGGGCCATTTTCAGGCTGCCCACAGCTCCCATTGACCCAACGTCTCAGCGAGGCTGGTTGGAATCAGGTTCTAGGGTTTATTTATCTTATATAATTGAAACTTTGTTGCCTTAAGCGGAGGCCTAGTCAGGCAACGAAGCTTCCTGTTTGCTTCAGCTCTGTGACTTCTATAATTGAAACATTGTTGCCTTGAGCAGAGGCCCAGCCGGCCTAGGCAGGCAGTTGCAGGCACTTGCAACAGAAGCCTCCCGTTTGATCTAGCTCCATGGTTGCCGGCCTCCATGTTGGCTGGATTAATTTGCATGCACACACTCTGATTGGCTGGGAGCGTGGCGTGGCTGGGGGTGTGGCTTAAGTGTCTCAGAGTGATGGTTAATTTGCATATTACTCTTTTATTAGATTAGATTACAGAGAAAAGCTTTTTTTAATGATTATATTTTTATATTTTTAGTGATTTGAGAGGGAGAGATAGAAACATCAATGACGAGAAAGAATCACTGATCAGCTGCTTCCTGCACACTCCCTACTGGGGATCGAGTCCGGAACCCGGGCATGTGTCCTTGATTGGAATTTAACCTGTGACCCTTCTGTCCGCAGGCTGACACTCTATCCACTAAGCCAAACTAGCTAGGGCCAGAGGAAAGCTTTTAGGTTAACTTCCTTGTTATTCAATGGTAAAGATTATACTTAAATACAGATTCAAAAGCACTTAGAGAAGGAACCATATCACAAAATATATCTTATTAATTTCAGTAACTTTAATACTGAATTTTCAAAGTCCACTTCTAGAGACTGACACAGGTGCTTTAATTTGTCAGCATTATTTATTTAACCATTGTAAAAGACTATAGGTTTGTGGGGTTTTTTTTAAAGCCACAAAGCAGTTCATCTCCCTCTTTTATGTATAAAGCTTATTACTTAAGTTTACAAAGGTTGTAGCTTTTAAGATTATTTACCCAAACTGATTAAAATTTCTAATAAATGTTAAAACAAAAACCTTTCGCCCTGACTAGTTTGGCTCAGTGGATAGAGAGTCAGCCTGCAGACTGAAAAGTCCTGGGTTCGATTCCGGTCAAGGGCATGTACCTTGGTTGTGGGCACATCCCCAGTAGGGAGTGTGCAGGAGGCAGCTGATCAATGTTTCTCTCATTGATGTTTCTAACTCTCTATCCCTCTCCCTTCCTCTTTGTAAAAAATCAATAAAATATATTTTTTAAAAAACCAACCTTTCAACATTAACAAGAAAATATTTGTGATAGCTAATACTGTACTATTTTTAATCAAACTATTGATAAACTTTGATTTTAAATACATAAAATTAAACATAAAAATGATCAAGATTTCTGAAACCAGAATAAGCTAGATGTCATATAAAGGACAACGAAGTTTCATCCACAAAGGCATATTTAACAACAGATATAGATTTCTGTGTTATTTTTAAACTAACTTTCCAAGACTCTACTAAGAAATTTTTGCCTTAAATTTTTAAAAGTCCTATTGTTACTAATAAATTCATATCAAATATGACATCCAGGACTGTGATCTGAATCAGCTCTAAGTAGGCAACATTTTTCAAGTATTTGCTTACAACTCTGCAAAGAGAAACCTGTTTCACCAACAGATAGATACCTTGCCTCATGTCTGGATTCTCAGAAGTGAAAATAGTTGTTCAGTATAGTACAGTGTGCAATAATGACAGCTGCTAATATCTATACATGATACTTTTTCTTAATGATAATAAAATCCAATACAGGGGAAGTCATTAAAAAAAAAATAAGTACTGGTATTAAAGGAAAGAAGACAACAAAACCATCTAGTGAGGTGTGTCTGCTGCAGTAATGATTACCTTAATTTGGTGGGGATGTTGATTCAGAAGTAATTAGACAAGTATCAATTTATCTACCAGTTCAATTTTATCTGTGTAGCATTCCTTTCTTAGCTATTACTTTTCCTCTAAAGGTTATTATCTTTTCTTTTAAATGCTACTCTCTTTAATATTAATGCCATCACAGGTTTTTCAAACACCTATTATAATACCTTTTAAGGAATCAAAGTTTGATCATGCATAGAACTTAATTTTTAAAAAGTGAGAGTTGTAAAGGATAAAAAGAGGCATACCACAATTAGCATGTTCTGAAATAATCCATCAAAGAATACTATAAAATACTTTTTCATTCTTTATAGGTCCGCCTAAATATGTATTCTTCCAAATTGCCCATGCAAAGGCAAATAAGTTAATGAATAAGAGAAGTAGATAAACGCATATCTGTCACAGACATCTGGCATCATCAGCATAAAAAAATATATAAAGGCAACAACTAAAATATTGAATAAAGCAAAAAAGTGGAGGTTTTGTTGATAAGATCATTAGGAAACTGCACATCATAATTTCTGTTTAGCTCATAACTATTCCAAAACTAGCAATGCTTGCCAAACTTACTTCAATAAAGTGCATTAATGCCATCTGTCTTCCTTTCCTAACGAAATTATGGACTATGATTACCTCTAAAGTGTCTATTCTCACCACATGAAAAAACTTTACAAATATATCTTTTTTTTTTTAATAATTAAAAAAATACTGACTTGACCAACCAGTGTAGCCCAGTGGTTGAGTGTCGACCTATAAACCAGGAGGTCAAGGTTTGATTTCCGGTCAGGGCAAATGCCTAGGTTTCAGGCTCAATTCCATGTGTGAGCGTGCAGGAGGCAGCCAGTCAATCAATAATTCTCTCTCATCACTGATGTTTCTATCTCTCTCTCTTCCTTCCTCTATGAAATCAATAAAAATATATTTTTAAAAAATTGCTGCCTAACCGGTTTGGCTCAGTGGATAGAGCATCGGCTTGCGGACTGAAGGGTCCCAGGTATGATTACAGTCAAGGGCATGTACCTTGGCTGCAGGCACATCCCCAGTGGGAGGTGTACAGAAGGCAGCTGATCAATGTTTCTCTCTCATCGATGTTTCTAACTCTCTCTCCCTCTCCCTTCCTCTCTGTAAAAAATCAATAAAATATATTTAAAAAACAATTACTGACTTTACTTTGATAATTCACACTTTCAAAATGTGAAATCTTTTAAGAAGTAAAATAGCTCTGCACCTTTAAATATTTTAAGCAATTGGGAAATTATGAAGACAGGTGTAATTCGTAAAGAAATATTAGAGGGAAAAAATATTTGATCAAGGATAATAAGAGAAACATACAGCAATTTAATAAATAGGCAATGGTACTCACAGAGAAGTGTATGAAAGATAATATGGAAATATCAATAGTATGAGCATACCAGTGACAGCAGAGAAAGTTATCATGTTCACACACACACACACACACCCTTCCAAAAATGAGATAACATAAATTTAAGACAAAGTTTTTGAAGACAAATCAGGAAATAACAAATTAAGAACTTAAGTATTTTTAGCTTTAAGTGTTATATTTTTCATATTTCTGCCCCAAATACATTCCTCCAAAGTTTACTCTAACAAAAACAATTAGGAAAGTGTAAAGCATATAAAGAAATTTTATTTTCTACTTGTTAAAAACAAATTCACTGGACTATAAAGTAAAAATATAAATTTAAATTAAATTTGATTTCTTTGAAGATACTACACACTTTGAAACCTGTGTTTTTGTTACAATATCTATTGTAAACTCTCCAAAACTCAATTAAAAGAAAATATAGACATGATAACTGAATGGCAAACTTATTTCCAAATGCCCATTGTTGTTTTTGTCTAGTTCTATTATCTATCTATATATATATATATATATATATATATATATATATATATATATATAAGCCTTCTATATATATAAAGGCCTAAGCAACCGAACAACCAAATGACTGGTCGACAGGTCACTATGACGTGCACTGACCACAAGAGGCAGATGCTCAATGCAGGAGCTGCCACTTAGCTGACTGACAGGTGCCAGACACTGGGCTCATGGCTGGCAAGTGCAGCTGCAGTGGCACAAGCCTCTCCTACCTCTGCGGCAGCACGCTACCACGTGGCAGTGGTGGCAGGCACAGCAGGGCTGGGTTAAGCGGGAGCAACACAGTGCCTGGCCCCACTACTACATGCCTCGGGGGGTATCAGATTGCAGGTTTCTGTCCAATCCCCACCTGCAGGGATCGAACCAAAATCAGCAGTCCAACATCTCCTGAGGGGTCCCAGATTGCAAGAGGAAGCAGGCCAGGCTGAGGGACCACACCAGTGCACAAATTCAGGCACCAGGTCTCTAGTTTTTAACAAAAGTGAAAGGAAATAGAATTCAATCTCTTTATGCCTATTGTGCCAGTCTTAATGACAATAAAGAATCTATAAATTAGCATCCTGAGGACCAAAATGTTTCCCATTATGGAACAGACTTTGAAACTCCCTTCCTTTCTGAGCAACTGGTTACAAGTCTTTAAGTGATAAAGTCCCTTCAGTGAGGTCTTTATGTAAAGATATAAACCTCCTTTTGGGAAGACCGTATTTTTCAGTTATAAATTAATTATGAATTTAATCATTCTGCCTAAAAATTTTAAGACCTTATTCAATTTTTACTGTATTTTATAAATTTTAAAAATCTTTTAGAAATTTTTAAAAGAAAAACACTTTTCAAGACAATTTTCCTTTCTAGACAACATGTACCATTTTTAGAGGTTTAGTCTAATAAATTTCACCACAATCTCAATTACTCAAAATTTTTACTCCTCCCAATGGATTTTTTTTTCATTCTCTGTATTCAATTCATCCACTGAGATTTTTTTTAGGGTTTTAAATGAGAAATGTTTTAATTATACATTTTCCCTTAGTAGAAATTTAAAAATCAGAAGTTTGATAATTCTGATAGTCTACAATTAATTTTTTTGTAAAGTTAAATTCTTTCCTAGAATAAATGTTTTTACAATTTTAATTACAATATATAATTTCACACAAAAAATCTGTATCATACAAGCATACTCCACCTTGAAACAAAAGCTTTTAAGGCCCAGGACTTCAGAATGCATACAACCAAAAAGGTTAGCTAGATAAGCCATACGTTTAAGCACATACAAGCCAACAGAAGGGATCTATGAAGGATAATCACCTTAAGAGAAAAAACTTTGTGCAGATGACACTGGTTCAAATGTATTCCCTTGGGGAAAAAAAATCAACTCTGTAAAGATAGCAGATGGATTTGTTTAAATAGTAATAAAATTAACAAGGGACTTTAATAACCATCACAAATTATCAAGCATGCAACCATACTATAACAAATTGCTTTTTTTTTTTGCCCATACAGCATGTTTGTCAGAAATTGACATGTAAATTTCAAGCTTTTAAAACTCACAGGCATGTAGCTCTAGCAATAAATATAATGTAGGAGAAAATAGTTTTTTACTTTCAGTTCAGCAAGAAAGTCAAATAGCTTCCAAGGGCTTACCACTGGTGGATCAACAGGTGCTGGTGGTTGTACTTGTAGGTTTACTGCAACAGTCTGTGGAGGAGGAAGAGTCTGAAATGGCAACTGGACCAAAGCTTCTGCAGCTGGAAGCTCCTCTTCTGACACCAAAGCATTCTGTACCAAAACCTGGCCCTGGGATAGAATTTCAGGCTGCACTTGTAAAGATTGCATAGACTGTAAGGGTAGTGGTGGAATCTGAGCTGGAGGAGAGGCTGACATCTGCGGAGGGGTTGCAATTGGGATTGGAGAGGACTGCAGGGTTGAATATTGCTGGTGTGATGCTGGAGACACAATCTGCTGACCTGGGGACATCAAGGCGGACTGCTGAACAGGGCCAATGTGTACAACAGGGGAAGCTGAAAGTGGAAGATGGGATGGAAGATTCAGCTGTGCTGTTGGTTGCACCTGATTAGCAGTGGACTGTTGCAAGTTTGGCCCTGGCTGGAGAGCTGATGACATGAGAGGGTGTGGCTGAATAAGTGCTTGTGGATGAATAATTATGGTAGGAGACTGACTTGGTGAATGAGGTGGTGGAGGAGACACCACTACTGACTGCTGTGCTGACTGTGACTGGCTAGGAGACATTGTTAAAGGAGGGGGATGACTCTGAATTGGTGAACAATGCTGTGGCTGGGCATTACTGGGAGGTGGAGGAAGGCCATGGTTTTGGAGTGGTATACAGTGCTGGGATGGGGGTGGATCTTGAGTTGGATTTTGGAGTGTAATTGGCTGCATTTGCTGCTGCTGCTGTTGTAATATCAGCTGATGATGGGAAACCTTGGGAGGTGGAGAATGAAGAGGAATCTGTTGATGCTTTATTAGAGGATGAGGCTGAATTGGAGGATATGAAGCTGTGAGAGAGAAAAAAAATGACAATTAGTATTTATTTTTAAAATATCATTGAAATTTTATATAAATTTAAAGGAGGAAAATTATTACATCAGAAAACTATTAAAAGTCTTCTAGACAAGAGTGACATCAAAATGTAATGACAAACAACTTTTCCTTGGAAAACTATAAATTTCATAAAATAAGCTGCACTGTGCTAAACTGCCTAAAACAATTTATAAATCTAATTCTATACATGATTTATGCTTATTAAATTATATAGGTCCCCAAAAAAATCTGTGTTAACTTTTAACAACATTATCCACTTAAATTTCTTCTTTGGGTAGGAATATCACTGAGTAAGTATAATATATATAAAGACAACCTCAAAATCATAAAAAAGCAATATTAAAATCCATAAAATAAAAGTGTCCTTCTTTCTACTCTGTGTCTAAACATTCTTCCAACTAATCATCAATGCAATCACTTATAAAGCTTCCCAAATAAGTTACCAGATGGAGCCAAGATGAACGAGTTGGTACTATTTGACCAAGGAGAGAAAATGTTTTGCAGGAAAAGATAATTCAATTAAGCAAAACATATGTGTGACTCCTAGAGCACAAATAATCACTGTAACAAAGAAATAAAATTCCAGGGGTCCTTCCAAATCTAGAAGAGCACTAGTTTTGCTTGTAGAGAAAATGAGGCAATAAAAAAATTCATAGTCTAAATAAAGAATCTTGTTTTACTTCTCTGCCCCCCCCCCAAAAAGACCCAAGCAAATAAACAAACAAACAAAAGACCCTACAGTAATCTATAGTACTAGTTTTCTCCACAGAGGAGCCACTCACAACAGCGATAATATAAAGAATTAACAAAATTAAGTATCTCCATCATTATGCCTCTTTTGCATAATGGTGTTTATGTTTACATAGAGGGGATGTTGGTGAAATCCTCTCTATCTTAATAACAATGGAAACTGGGTTCACTACATATAAATATAGGATCATTATGTTTCACAGCTGAAACTAATATAATACTGTATACTAACTGTAATTGAAAATAAGTGTAAAAAAAGAAACTGGGTTTACTAGAAGATAAACTGAAAAGGTAGCTTAATGTCATGTAAAAATTAAAACAGATCTAAAGACAGGGCAAAAGTCTTTTCTTAATTTCAGAATGTGAAGATAAAGAAACATCTTGCATCTATTTTTATACTCAGCCACATTTGTGACAAAGGCCTTATAAAAACTTATAACAATTTTTCTTTGTTAACATTTCTGCATTTCGTAGGTTTTTAAAATTTTTCACGATCCTTCAAGGAAATTAACATCTGGTTAACATCCCAAAAATATATTTAGAAGGTTCAACAAATGTCCATGAATTTTTTAAATGGAAATTAAATTTCATCTAACAAAATAATTTTCATCTAACTAGACTGGCATTTCAAACTAAGAACTGAAAATTGTCAGCACATTATAAATGTGTTGGTAAATATTCTATGAGTATTCAATAAAATTTTGGATTATCTATAGAGTGCCTTTCTTCCAAGGGGCTCAAGGTACTTACACATCGCTTGTTGTACTAAAAATAAGTGCCTATGAAGTAGATAGGTATTATTCCCCTTTTACATATAATAAAATAGAGTATTTGCAAGTATAACAGCAAAAGTCCATTTTAATTCAATTTTAAGTTATAATTACAATTTAGCATATTCTTTAAGTATAATGGATGTTATGTTCACAGGAATAAAAATTCCTTCTGTGCTCTGGAAATATTTTTTTTTATATTCTAGAGTTGATAATCCAACAGATTAATAGTCTATCCTTTCACGTAGGTTAAATTTTTCTTTGATCAGAAATCAAAGTGAATTTATTATACTGTCCATAAGTCCAGCTGACAAGCACATCTATTACAGAATAATTATGAGGATATTTGAAATAATACTTCTGTGCAAAAAAAGCACTAGTGCTCTGGAAAATCATATAATGCTTGGTTTTTTTCTGGTTTTAATAAACACTTTATTGGCAGGGTGGCATTATACTTGGAGAATTTGTGATTGGTATCTCTCACTTATGTAGTAGAACTCTAATTACTATAAGTAATATATTACTGTAAATCACTAAATACATTATTTTATTCAATAGTTACAACCTCTGCACCCCCCCCATCCGAAATAGTTACAACCCCATGAGGTAGACAGGGTACTACACTAATTCAGTATGTTACAGGTGAAGAAACTCTGAGCATTAAGTAACTTGTCTGAAATCACCAAGAACCCATATTTCTAACTAAGTCTGGGTTCCTATTATGGACTGAATGTTTGTGTCCCACAAAATTCATGTGTTGAAGCCCTAAACCCTAATGTGACAATTTGGTGATGGGGCCACTAAGGAAGTAATTAAGGTTAAATGAGGTCAGAAAAGTGGGACCCTGGCCTATGACAATTAGTGCCCTTGTAGGAAGAGACCCTGGAGGGCTCCCTGTCCTGTCTACTAGCACCACGTGAGAATGCAGCTAGAAGGCAGCCATCTGCAAGCCAGGAAGAGCTCTCACCAAAAACTAAACATTGCCAGATCTTGATCTTGAGCTTTCAAGCCTTCAGAACTATTATTTAAAACACCCAGTCTATGGCATGTTTTTTTTATGGCAGCATGAACAGACTAACAAAGGCTTTTCATTACACACTGAATTAATGTCTGCAAAAAAAGGGTATATGGGGGAGGGGATTAAAGGGGGATGGGTAGCTGGGGAGTCAATGGGGGAAAAAGGAGACATATGTAATATCATAGGTAACATCTTAAACAAACAAACAAAGGGTATATGTTTTTCCAACTAGACTAATTTCATAAACGCTCTAAAAACTGCTATAAAAAACTTGAGCTCTAATATAGTTAAGGTTAATTTCCAGACATTTGCCTTATTTTATATAATAAAAATAGAATTATTAACTACCAAGTGGGAATTCCCCCTTCAAGAATGAAGAAAACCAAATTTTAGCATCCTAAAAATACATACAAGGAAGCAATAACCTTGTCCATTATAATAATTATTAAAGTATACTATACTGGAACACAGATTCTCTTAGTATTTGAAAGTTACCTGTAGAAACAAGCATTTTACTAATTGAGGAAAAGGCCAAATTAGCAATCCAAGAATCTCCCAAAATAAAGCTTAGCTTCTGACTAACTTCCCATCAGCAAGAGCAGAAAAACTAAAAGGCTGGAAAATACAGTTTTCTTCAGAAGATATAAATTGCTTTGAATAACCACAGTGTAAGACTTGAATAAATTTTAACAAATTTATCATTTGGTAGTTGCAAAAGTTTATATGACTTAGGATGTTCCATTTGGTTTTGTTTCTAATCGACAACACCGTAGAATACTAGGTTGATACACATAGCATCTGAATTTGAAACTGCAGTTCTCCCAAGACTCTGATGGTTTTAGCTTACTGGTCTCCTCCATACATAAAATATTGGCCATCAGAGGAAGACAACTACAAGGATATTATTGCACCACAGTGAAAGGGAGAAGAGTAAGTGTCTACTTAGAAATAGGCACTGGGAGTTCAGGGAGACTGAGAATCTAAAAGTAGAGCTCCCTGCTGGAACTAACCCTGAATAAGTTCCTAGCTTTCTCAGTAGGTAACAGTCTCTTTGGGAGGGAATTAACTTACCTTCCAGTATAATCTATCAAAACTATGGAAATCACTAGAAATTGTCCCAGTCATTCCAAGTACAGTGGGTTTGCTGCTCCTCACTTACTTATTAACACTGGCCAGAGAGGCTGGTTTGAGGCTGAGAATCTCCGGACAATCCTATATAATCTAATCTAATAAAAGAGTAATATGCAAATTGACACTCACTCCGTTACACCTAAGCTATGCCCACACGCCAAGCCACGCCCACCAGCCCATCAGAGTGGCTGTATGTAAATTAACCCAGCCAAGATGACAGCCGGCAGCCACGGAGCTAGAGCAAACAGGAGGCTTCTGTTGCACTAGTGATCGAGGAAACTGTCTGCCTAGGCCGGCTGGGCCTCTACTCAGGGCAACAATGTTTTAATTATAGAAGTCACGAAGCTGAAGCAAACAGGAGGCTTCCTTGCCTGCCTAGGCCTCAGCTCAAGGCAACAAAGTTTCAATTATAAAAGATAAACCCCAGAAACCTGGTTCCAGCCAGCCTTGCTGAAATGCTGGGTCAATGGGAGCTGTGGGCAGCCTTAAAACGGCCATCAGCCCCTCACCCAGGCTGGTCAGGCACCCCAGTAGAGACCCGAACCCTGAAGGGACTGTGGGCAGCCTGAAAACGGCCCTCAGCCCCTCACCCAGGCTGTCCAGGGACGCCAGCAGGTGGACATCCCCCAAGGGGTCTCAGACTGCAAGAGGGCACAGGCCAGGCTGAGGGACTCCACCCCGAGTGCACAAATTTTTGTGCACTGGGCCCCTAGTCCTACATAATAAAAGGCTAATATGCAAATCGACTGAACAATGGAACGACTGGTTGCTATGGAGCGCACTGACCACCAGGGGACAGCTGCTTAATACAGAAGCTGCCCCCTGGTGGTCAGTGTGCTCCCACAGGGGGAGCACTGCTCAGCCAGAAGCTGGGCTCATGGCTGGTGAGCACAGCGGTGACGGGAGCCTCTCCCACCTCTGTGGCAGTGCTAACCCCTCAGGGGATGTCCGCCTGCTGGCTTAGGGGCAGGCCGGGCTGAGGGACCACCCTCCCCCCTTAGTGCACTAATGTCATGCACCAGGCTTCTAACACAATATTTTAAAAATCCTGTTATCAATCCATAAACAAAGCAGAACCTGTCACACAGATGTTTATAAAAAAGAATTCACATCTAACTATCATGTGAATTCTATGAATAAACTTATTAATTATACATTATAACAAAGCCTGTACTTATCTAAAGATTTAGATTTAAGAATTCTAAGCAGTGATACGTAACTAATACAAATGGAAAAAACCATGCTATAATGTCCACGATTAAAATGGGAAAAAATATCAACTATTAATCCAACAAATATTTACTGTCCACCTATTGCAGGGAAATATATATAAAAGGATGAAAAGGTGAATCTGCAAAAAGGATTAAAGGAATCAATAAATCCAAAGTGCCTGACACACAAGTGTACAATATTATCCTACCCTCAAAGAGCTTACTACCTAATAGAAAAGCTAAAATCAATACTTATATAAATAACTATAAAAGAAAAAGTGCCATTAAAAAGCATTAAAATGTTATACAAATTCAAAGTAATGAGAGATTTCTAACAAAAGGAATCAAATAATTCTAACAGTTTGAGATTAGGTGATTTAGAGAATGTGGCACAGAGGAAACTTAAAAAGAGAAATAGAGCCCTAGCTGGTTTGGCACGGTGGATAGAGCGTTGGCCTGCAGACTGAAAGGTCCCGGGTTCGATTCCGGTCAAGGGCATGTACCTTGGTTTCGGGCACATCCCCAGTGGGGGTGTGCAGGAGGCAGCTGGTCGATGTTTCTCTCTCATTGATGTTTCTAGCTCTCTATCCCTCTCCCTTCCTCTCTGTAAAAAATCAATAAAATATGTTTTTTTAAAAAAAGAGAAATAGATTCAGGAGGAGTAAATGCAGACTTCAGTAGTGTAAAATAAATCTTTAGAAAATAATGCAATTGAAAAGGATAGAAAGAAGTTGCTTCCCTGATGAGGTTGGATGAAAGGAAAAAGTTTTAAAAAATAAAACATGTGAGGTGTCTAACCCAGTATATTTCTTTCTCTCTCCCTCCCTCCCTCTCTCTCTCTCTCTCTCTCTCTCTCACACACACACACACACACACACTTTCAATAAACAATAATTATAATTATGCGGGCATAATTATATGCATATATATTAAGGTTAGGGATACCTAATTACGCTGGAGAAGCAAAGGAAAAATACCCAGCATGAGGGAGACAAAAGATGCAATAATAACTATGACAGTAGCCAGTAAAAATGATACAATCAATGACGCAAGCAAATAGTGCTAACTTTAAAGAGGAAAGCAGGAAATTCCTTATCTTATCAGAAGTGAAGAAAGATCAACATCGACAAATTCTAAGATGAGTAGAAGAGATGGTAAGAAAACTCACTCGAGATAGCCCCAACATTTTTAGTCTGAGAACTGTAAAGCAAGATTATCTGTAGATAGCAGGAATGCACATGGGATTCAAAGTTGGATGAGAATGAAAATAAATTAGCCCTGACCGGTTTGGCTCAGGGGATAGAATGTCGGCCTGCAGACTGAAGGGTCCCAGGTTCAATTCCAATCAAGGGTATGTACCTTGGTTGCAGGCACATCCCCATTAGGGAATGTGCAGGAGGCAGCTGATTGATGTTTCTCTCATTGATGTTACTAACTTTCTATCCCTCTCCCTTTCTCTCTGTAAAAAATACACAATAAAATATATTTTAAAAAAGAAAATAAACTAGTTGACTCCCTGACATCTTTCTCTTAAAGATAAATTCCAAAATGGGAAAAAGCAATGTGGTAAAGAAAGTAATTGTGCATAATCTTATTTTTGGAAAGTGATAAATTCCTCCCACTAATGACAATTTTAAACAAAAAAAAAATTTTTAAAGGCTTTGAATTTTATTCCACTAAAGCATATTAAATGAACTACACACAAATCTTGTTTTTAAAGCTATAAGGTTTTATTGCTATAGCAGGATACTAGCACATAATGAAGATGTTAATCAAATGTCAATTGACCCCAAAAAATCCATTTTATTATTATAATTTGTTTTAACTATTGGGCTCTTTTGATTTCTCTTTCTTCAAGCTACAATATTGAAATGTTTTGTTTTGTTTTTTCTTATGAAATTCACATTTTAAAACGCTTTAAAATTATCATTCTTATTCAAATAATAGATATCTTTTGTTTTTCTCTGCCTGCTAAGAAAATTAATAATGCAACTATTTTCAACAAAAGTGTTATCCCACCTGGTGCTATTAACTGGTGAATACTTGATGTCCGGGTGACAGCTGTGCTTCGTGATTCTAGACTTGGACTTTCTCCTTTTCTAACACTTTCTGGAGAAGGATCTCGTTGGCTGATTTTAGAACTGGTCACTGTTGTTTTGTTATGACAAATTGTCAATGACTGAGTTTGACTAGTGCTTTTTGGTGGACCATTCTGTGAGCTAGATAACACACCCAACTTCTGGCTGCGTAATGTTAAATTCTGAACCTAAAGAACCACATAAAAAATAGGGATGAAACAGATGGTATTAATTCATGTGGTAATCATTACATTATAGTAATAATGATAATACATTTATATTAGGCTTTTCATAAAGCTCCAAGCACTTGAAACAACTGATTAATCCTGTAAGAAAGGAGTTATTATTTTAAGTAATCAAATCTTAAGTATAAGTGAATTTTTAAAAAAGACATTAAGGGAAAGAATCATTAAGAATTCAATAAAAATGAAATATATATGTATGAACTTTGAACTATGAGTAAATTACTCTACAACATACTGCATTTTAAAATTATTACCAGCTTTGAGACAGCCAAAGAGAAGGAGAAAGAGGAAGGTCATTCCAAGTAAAAGGGAATACTTGAGCAAAGATGCACAGTGGAGGAGCCCAAGATGTGTAGGGAAGAATGAGCAATTCCTTCAGCCTCAGACTGGCTGTACCATGCCAGGACTCGGAAACATTTTAAGGTTACAAGTACCTAATAAACTTACATAATTAGAGAGTGTGAATACAATACTGCTGTCTTAGTAAGTATAAGAAAGATAACAAAAAAGTTATCAGCTCTACAGAGATTATAAGGGAGCATTAATCTTGTACTAGTAAGAAAACAAATTCATCAAATCATCTACCCAACTATAATAATTATAAAAATCATTTTCCATTAACTCCTTTTTAAAGATGTTTATTATGTTGCTGCTGTTGTATGGAACACTCACTTGCCTTTGAGAACCAGATCTCATGAACTAAAGATTGTGTATGGCCCTGAAATGGTTTCTGTGAGAGCTCCTATCTATACCTAGTGTTATTCTAAACATACTGCCAGTCTGGATGGTGGCATGGATCATACAATTAATCACGTGAAGTTTGTAACATTTCTAAAGAGCCAGGCAGAATATGCCTCTCTAATAGCTGCCCAAGTTTTTGCCTATCTGGAACGAATGCACCAAATACATTTCTATTAGCACTAGCCCTGGGAGGGAAACTGAAGTAAAAGAGATTCTAAAGTGACAAAGCAAATGATATATTGCGCTTCATAATTCTTCAGTTTCATGTGTGTTCTGTCTCTACAACTATATTATTAATTGATGCTCAAAGGCTATACATTATCTTAGATCCAGGTGCCAAATGCAGTGAACAGGTGCCAATAGCAGGTGCTAAACAAAGGCTATACATTATCTTAGATCCAGGTGCTAAATGCAGATCCAGGTGCCAATAGTAGGTGCTAAACAAATGTTTCAGGGCAGATGAGGTTTTTATCAGTTCTATTATAAGCTATTGAAAGAATCTTCTAAGTGAGACCATATGGAGAATTTTCTCTGATTTTTGTCAAATATTTCATAGCAATATAAGTGGACTAAAAACTACTATATTATTGAAATTTAATGCAAAAAATAAAATGTGCTAAAATCCAGGTTTCTCAAAAGTCAAGGCCCAAATCACTTCAAGCCCCATTTTCCACTCTTCCAGTCCATCATACTCATATTCTAGCCATACTGTTTTACTTGCCCTTTTCCAAACTACTTTGCACTTCCTTCATTTATAGTCCTGCTCAAGCTCCTCTTGCCTCAAATGCCATTCTTCCTCAGCGTTCCTTCAAGGCCCAGTAAAAATCCCAAAGAATCCTCCTTATAAAGCCCCTGGTTAGAAATAATTTCTTCTCTACTATCTAATACTTTTCTCATGGAATTTGGATCATATTGGCCTACAGCACTGCCCAATGTCTAGCTTATTTTAGAATTACTCATGTCTGTGTCTATAAAGATAGAGGCTCATAGTGGCATGCTCCCATCTCTGACATTTATGTTGTACTCTAACAGTTCTGTATTGCAGACATGACAAAAGCTCCACAAGTCAGAGGTATTGTTCTGTATCTGACTCTGAAATATATATTACACATATATATTTCATATATATTACATTTTTTCTTAGGCTAACATTAAAACCTGTTCATATTTTACTAAAAAAATCTCAACAAGTATCTAGTGATATTTACTTTAAAAACTTGAAAATTTGAAAAATTTCCTTCAAATGAAAAATATATATATTTACAATGTAAAGGAAGATTTGACACAATGAACCCTAAAGCCTGCAGCAGTCCATTTCTATAAAATAATACACTCTTTTCTTCTAATTTTTCTTTTGTCTTCTGGAATACTGAAATTCAATGCAAAAAATAAAATGTGCATTTTATATATTATTTATATGAATAGGTAAGTTTTATCTATTAACTATGGCTATAATATCTACCTGTGGTCATTTTGGCTTAAATATTGCAATACATTTCAAACTTTTAAACTATACTTCTAACGTATATTACAAAGTTAATTTAGCTATTAATAGAAGATCACATAGTCAGATTTCCTTGACAGAACCTCACTTTGAAGAAAACATACATACCCTTTCTAAATAAAGAATATCAGTGTACTTCTGAAGTTCAACTTTCATTTCATCTAAACGAAAACTATGATCAAATTATGGAAACTTTTCTGACTTTTGAAAAATTCTAAATTTCATGTGAAGTATTTTTGCTAATTTCATACCTTACATTTTTATAGTGGATTACCCAAATACTCTCACACCAACTGTTCTATTTGAATCTAAGAAATACTTTGTGAATCACAGCAGCATCCCTTCTTTGCAAATGAGGAAACTAAGAGTTAATATCACATTGGCAGCAATAGAGCCGAGTTTCTAGATTTTAAATCCAAAGGACCGTTTTCTTCTCAATTCTCACAGCATTCCCCAGATAGCCATGGCAAACAAGATTTCTTACTTTTCTATAAACGTATTTTTAGTTCTATGATATCTTTCTGGAAAAAAGGTGGGGAGAAGGGATAGAACATTTAAAATAGTAAATAAGAGTAAAATATTCTGAATTTCTTATTTTTTCATAATATGCTATAAAAAAATTTTTACTACTAAGGAAAAATGAGCTATTATGCTGGCTTCTATCACTTAAGAGTACTAAAATAAAACTTCCGATTTGGTAGTTCTCAATTACACACTAATTATTTTAAAAACTGAAAATATAAGCTTTAAAATTAACAAAGTGAAGCACAAATTTTTCAAAACTGAGAGCCCTAAACTTGAGGAAAGTTACCACTGGAACGTTCAAAGGATTAGCATCACTTACCACTTCTAGTCTCCCTCACTGCCATTTCAAAAGCACAGAAGAGAAAAACATTTGTAGAGAAATTTCTAAAGGCTCCTCAAAGTTTACCTTTCAATTAAGTCATTATCACAAAGCCTCATACCTGTGTCATATCAAACTGAAGCCACGTCTGTAAATTACTATGTTCATTATACTACTAGTGGCCCAGTGCACAAATTTCGTGCACATTAAAAAGGGAATTAGAGGAAATATTTTAATATTGCTATTTTCCCTTTCTCTATAATAGAAGTGTCAGAGATTAAAGAAAATTAGTAAAACGTATATGAAAATCTTCCTCCTGTCAGAGTCTGGGGTGCACCATGGAACCCAGAGTCAAGTCTTCAACCACCCACGTGCACCTCAAAATTGCTCGAGATCCAAACCTGGACAGCCCCCCTTCGTTGGGCTAGATCCAGACCCGGCCGGTCCCACCCTGTCAAGCCCTGCCAGGTGGGGGGGTACAGCCTCAGATCCCCTGGGTGCCAGGGCAGGGGGGCACGGCCTGAGGTCCCCCATCAAGCCCTGCTGGGCGGAAGGAGTGGCCTGTGATCCCCCAACTTGGCGCCAGGGCAGGGGGCACAGCCTGAGGTCCCCTGGCCTGGTACTGGGGTGGGGGGCATGGCCTGAGGTCCCCTGGTCTAGCATCAGGGCGGAGGGCACACTTTGAGGGCCCCCATCAAGTCCCCCTGGGTGGGGGGCACAGCCTCAGGTCCCCTGGCCTGGGGTCAGGGCGAGGGGCATGGCCTGAGGTCTCCTGTTAAGCCCTGTGGGTGGAAGGCACGACCCAAGTCGTGCCCCTGTCAAGCCCCATGCAGGAGGTGGGTGGGTGCGCAGCCTCAGGTCCCTGTTGACTGCTCCTCAAGGATCATTATGGGAACTTAGCCTCAGCTGTGGGTGCAAACTGACCAGAGTGACGGTCAATTTGCATATTCCCTCTTTATTATATAGTATTAAAGACACTGTACTATGTTTTCTCCATGAGAACACACAAGACAGATGGTGCTCTAGAGATCGTGTTAGTTATATTTTCCTAACTCATTTATTTTATCTTGGAAACTGTAAATCTTTTAGATGGTTGTATTTCTTTACTATTAGCTACTTCAAAGCTAAGCACCAAATTTGTGGCTCGTCTTTAGACAATATATAACAAAAATAGTAGTTAGTGGCATGTGATATCTAATGTGCCAGGCAGAATACTAAGTACTTTATAATTATTGTCTCATGTATTCTTTATAACAACTTTGAGCTATCATTTCTAGTTTACAGTGAAGAAACTGAGGCCTTGAAAAGGTAATAATAAAAGCTAACGTTTAGTGAATGCTAAGTATGTATGAAACATTGTTCTGTGTTTCATTTACTAACATATTTAATCCTCACTACAAACCTATAAAATAAGCATTATAATTATTTTATAAATATTTATTTTATTTTATATTGTTGAAACTGAAACAAGAGATTAAGGATATCCAATAAGAAAGTGCTAAAGCATGTATTTGAACCCAGAGAATCTGACTTCAGAGTCCAAACTTTATACTGTGCTATACTATGACCTTGTCCAAAATCAATCCACTAGCAAGTGACCAGCTGGCAACAGTTGAAGTCAGAATTTGAACCCAGGTCTTCCTGTTCCCCCACTTGCAAAAAAAGGTACTAACAAGTGCCTATAATGTTCTAGACACATACATATTACTCATTTTTCAACCTACCCTGGAAGTATGTATGACTATTACAGATGTTTAGTAACTTGTCTAAAGTTACACAACTATTAAGTAACTGAAGTGGGAGTTGAAATTAAGTCCATGAATATAATCTGAATAGCCTCCTCACTTCTATCTCCATGCCACTTTCCTTTATTTGTGACTTTTTTCTGGCAGGCTTTACATTTATTTTATCTTGTTTTATTGTATACATCTTATAAATCAATTAAAATTTCAGTTGGAATAAAAATAAAATAGCAAATATTCTGGAAGCTGATAATGATCTAGCTTATTAGGTTTAAAAAAAAAAAAACAGCTCAGCTGGTGTGGGTCAGTGGTTGAACATTGACCTATGAACCAGGAGGTCACAGTTTGATTCCAGGTCAGGACACATGCCACAGGTTGCAGGCTCAATCCCCAGTAGAGGGGCATGTGGGGGGCAGCTGATTAATGATTCTCTCTCATTGTTGATATTTCTATCTCTCTCCTTCTTCCCTCCTCTATGAAATCAATAAAAATGTATTAAAAAAACAAACAGCAAAATCATTACTTCAACAAATCCATTTCACGAAGAGACATTTGTACAAAAAAGTTTAGAGCTGAAAAAAATCTTAAAGTTAATAAAAACAAAGGTCTCATTTTGTAAACATGGAAATTAAAGTCCAACAAAGTTCAGGAATTGTGGAGGATCACAGAGCTATTAGGAAAACTTGAATTTAACTGTCAACATCTTTATATTTTAACTAGAGGCCTGGTGCATGAATTCGGCCTGGCCTCCAGGATCAGGAGAAATCAGCTCCCCTGAGGGGTCCCAGATTGCAAGAGGGTGCAGGCCAGGCCGGGACTCCACCAGTGCACGATAGGGGCCAGGGAGGGATGTGGAAGGTTGTCCTGCCAGGGAGGGACAGTGGGAGAGCTCCACACCATGTCCTTCCCGTCTTGCTCAGCAGCAAGCTAACCTACCGGTCATAGGGACTGATCTACTGGTCAACTGTCTGCCCCATGGTGGTTAGTGCACATCATAGCAAGCAGTTGAGTGGCCTTAGCGTATCATTAGCATATTACACTTTGATTGGTTGAATGGATGACCAGACACTTAGCATATTAGGCTTTTATTATATAGGATATATTAAAATTGGCCTTTATTATTAAATAAAATATAATGTAAAGAGATCTATGAAAAGTAACAAAGAATACTATTAGTCTCTCATTTTTTGCTTTTTACCAGAAGACTGAGACTATTAAATTAAAAATATGAAGCCAAGGATGATCTTAAGATATACTAATTTCTATGGAAAAAGTAATACTCTACTCAATGATTTTAAAATTTATTCATTCATTTTTACCAAATTCACTGAAGTGTAACTTACATTCAATAAAATGAATGAACCAATTCAGTGAATTCTGACGTATCTATACAACATATTACCACCCCTCCAATCAAGATATAGAATATTTTCATCACCCAGAAAGTTCACTCATGCCCCTTCCACATCAAACTCCCCTACGTTCTGACCCTGGTACCACCAATCCAATTTCTTTCCCTATAGATTAGTTTTGTCCTATTCTGGAATTTCATATAAATAAATCACAGAGTATGTACACTCTGGTATCTGGCTTCTTTTGTGAATTATAATATTTCTTTTTCAATGTTTTTTATTGATTTCAGAGAAAGGAGAGAGAGAGAGAGAGAGAGAGAGAGGGAGGGAGAGACGGAAGGAGGAGGGGGGGGAGAGAGAGAGAAATCAATGATGAGAGAGAATCATGGATCAGCTGACTCCTGCATACCTCCGACTGGGAATTGAACCCGCAACCTGGCATGTGCCCTGACTGAGAACTGAACTGTGACCTCCTGGTTCATGGGTGGACACTTAACCACTGAACCACACTGTCCAGACAAATTATAATGTTTCTGAGATGCATTAGTTTGTTATTTTTTTAATATTTTTTAATTTCCAAGTAATATCCCACAATTTGTACATTCATCAGTTAAAGAACATTAGCTGTTTTCAGTTTGGGACTGAATAGAGCTGCTATGAACATTTGTTTACATATCTTTATGTGGATATATGTTTTCAAATCTCTCACAGTAAACATCTAGAAGTACAATAGCTGGGTCACATGTTAAGCATATGTTTAATTTTATAATGAACTGACAAACTGTTTTCCAAAGTGGTTTTACCACTTTACATCCTCACCAGCAATGTTTTGAGAATATGGCTGCTCCACATTCTCCAGAATCAGTGTCCTTCATTTCAGCCATTCCAGTGAATGTGTGGTGACTCCCTGTGGTTTTGATTTGCATTTCTATAATGATTAATGATGTTGAGCATTTTTTCATGTGCTTGTCGACCTTTTGTATATCTTCTTTTGTGAAATGTTCAAATCTTTCCCCCAATTTTAATTGAATTGCTCATATTATTACTGAGTTGTAAAGATACTTTGCATTTTCTGAATACAAGTCCTTTGTCAGATATATGCACTGTAAACATTTTCCCTTAGACTGTGACTTGTTTCTTCATTTTTGTAACAGTGTCTTTTGAGAACAATTTTTAATTTTGATAAACTCTTATTTTCTTTTACGGTTAGTGCTTTTTGTGAACTAAGAAAGCTTTCTCCACCCTAGAGTTGTGAAGATATTTCCTGTTTCTTCTCCTACAGGTTTTATACTTTCAGCTATTACCTTTAGGTCTATATTCTACTTCTATTTTATATGAAGAGAAAGTTAAGGCTCACTTTTTCCACAGTACTAAACAAAGTAATATTCTATTTTTTTTCATTTAAAATTTACCCAATTTAATTCATTTTTAATATTAAAATCCATCTTGACTTAGTTATTACATAGCTGCTTGCAAAAGAATCTATACAAAAGAATGCATCTCACATAACAAAAAATAAATCTGCTCTTCAATAGAACTAAACACAATGTCATATCGAAAACTCATTTTCATTTATGTCAAATAACCTGAGTATTCATGTTTAATGGTATTATAATTTCCATAGAAGAAAAAACAATTTTCTTTAAGTTCTTATAGTGTTTTATTAAATTTCAATCTGAAATGTATAACAAAGAGCACTAAAACTATCAGTAACTTAAACTTCAATGTATGTTTATCTTTAACCTGAAGATCCAGACCTCAAGTACCATGTTATGAAGCTAGGCAAGCTCACCTGAGTAGCTGCAGACTGACAGGAAGATGACGATGACGACGAGACAACAGGAATGTCAGACTGTACAGCAGCCACAGTGGTAGCGGGTGTGAAAATCAGCTGTACAGACAGAAAAACCAAAAAAAAAAAAAAATACTCTAAGACAAAAGAACATGTCTCACACACAATGTATAGCAGGCAAGGGAGACTGAAATTCATGACAGAAAGACAATGCAATTTAGGATTCCCTCTTAAGCAAAAAAAGGTTTTACATGACAAAGAGAAGTTTTTGATATAGAGAACTAAAAATAAATCATAAACATTTTTGAAACAGTTCATGATTCTGGTGAATAGAAAAATAAATCAGTGTTCAAAAAGGAGTATGTATTTTGGTAATATGAAATCCTCATACCAAATTTTGTCTCAAATAAGCTATTATACTTAAACTAGTAGCCCAGTGCACAAAATTTGTCCACTGGGGGTGGGGTGGAGGTTTGTCCCTCAGCCCGGCCTGTGCCCTCTCACAGTCCAGCACCACCTGGGGATCGGGCCTAAGCTGGCACTCAGACATCCCTTTCGCAGTCCAGGGCTCTTGCAGTTCAGGAATCCTCACTCCTTACCACCCACCTGCTATGGAGTCAGGAGAGGCTCACACCAGCCCTGAGCCTGTTGGGGGGTGGGGGGTGGGGGAAGAGTGCTGCTCACTCAACCAGAAGCCAGGCTCACTGCTCTTTAGCACTGACCCTGTCCCCACTCCCACTGGTGTGTGTGTGGGGGGGTGGGGGGCGATCTGGGGCCAGGCTGGCCAAGGGAGGAGCTGTGGGAGGTTGAGGCGCTGTAGTTGCATCCTGTCCCACCTCTGCAGAGGCTCTGGAACTGTGCTGTCCCTTGTCCCCTTCACCCCTGCCTCTGTGGAAGGCGTGGCACCAGGACTGCCATGGCTGGCCTGGCAGCACAGGCTTTCTGGCTCCACCCCCCACCCACTGGTGGTTCAGGAAGGTCATCCTGAAGGACGTCCAGAAGGCTGTTTTGCTGTGTGGCCTAATTAGCATATTATGCTTCTTTATTATAGATTATTAGATGCCCGGTGCATGAAATTCATGCACAGTGGGGGGGGGGCACTCCCTCAGCCTGGCCTGCACCCTCTCCAATCCAAGACCCTTCAGGGGATGTCTGACTGCCTCTCGCAATCTGGGACCACTGGCTCCTAACCGCTCACCTTCCTGCCTGCCTGATCGCCCCTAACTGCTCCCCTACTAGCCTGATCACCCCTAACTGTCTCTACCTTGTTCTGCACCTGGGACCCAGGATTCCCTCCTCTGGCTGGTTGCAGGCACCTGGGACCCAGGTTTCCCTCCCTCTGGCAGGCTGCAGGCACCCAGGACCTGGGCTGGCTTTGCCGGGGCCAGCCATAGGGGACCGTGGTGGGTGGCTTTACCCAGGCTGCAGCCAAAGCTGCAGGCACAGCCCCTGGCACCCAGGACTGCGGGGCGGGCGGTTTGTCTTCTCCCGGGCTCAACCCCAGCTGCTCATTTGTGCCTGGCTGGTCCCCATTCCTCTCTCCCCAGGTGTTGAGTGTCTATGGTGTGAGGGTGTGACGTCCATTTGCATATTAGCTCTTTATTATTTGGGTAATAGATTTCTCCCAACTCAAAACTACCCTGGTAGGATTCCTGAAAGTTAGGTTACAATAGAAAACCATAGTCACTGCTCTTGAATGCAAATTAAAGAAACACATAAAGAAACCCCCAAAAGTCTTTTCAATCCTCTTTACTATAAAAGCAAACTATGCCATATACTATACTACAGTATTTCACTCAGCTACATAAGATCTATAGTACAAATCTAGGTTGCTCTTGATTTAAAAACCATCTGTAAAGAAAAATTCATTCTAAATGTAAATACCAGTACATGTCAAAATTCAATAACAGCTTACAAAAACAGCTTTACATAAAAAATAATAATAAAGGAAGGAAAGACATACTTGATTTATTTACTAATAATCACCATCTCTTTTCAACTATTTTTTTCAATACTGAAACAGAATGCCATTAATTTAAAAAGGTAATACAATCCATCAGAGATTATTCAATCCAACTTAGTAAATTATGACAGTTATTTCCAAGAATGTGCAAATACTGTCTGAAAATTGCATCAAGTTATTCAGTTCCTCAAAAACCATTCCTATTTAAATTAAAATGAGCAATTAAGGAATCTTTTATATTTCAGTTCTTTATAGTATATTACTGGTACATTTAAGTGAATTAAACAAAAAAAATTAACATTCACAAGAAGCTAATTTCCAGGACAAACAACTGAAAACACTAAACCTAAAGAAAAGATGTTTTATTTAACTTGAACCATATGAAACTGCTAAGGGGTCAAAAATAGTAACATTATAACCATTCTAAATGGTTCATTCAGCTTAATTCTGAAGCATATTATTAATTAAATAAGAGCTCATGGCGGAAAAATGGCAATGTCTACTGCACAATCTGTAGATGGGTCATATCACTGTTTCCTATTAGAAATATGATGGGGAACTTCTTTGCAAATTTAGTGCAGATCTGATGATCCAGATATATATTCAGTTCACTGGACAGAAAAAGGAAAGTAAATAACTATATGTTAGGGTCAAAGTTTTTGTCTAACTAGATGTAAAGACATCAAATAAAATAAATGTCAGCTAATTTCTGCATTTCTTAAAAGAAGCTCAAAGTTAAATCAGGAAATCAGAATAGCCAAGATAACCTTCCTATATTAATAAAAGATCAGAGTGAGCTTAAGAACACAAATCACCTTGCAAAATTTGAGATGGGAATAACCAAAGTTCAGAATCATCTGGTAAATTACCAGAAACTTCAATCCTAATTTTAGAAGATGCCACAATATAAATTCTAACTTATAGTTAACAATCAAGTTTTTAACATTTCTAACAATTTAATCAAATCTTCAAATCTAAGATGTGAATGTTATACAATAATTTTATGTATCACTATAGGCACAATTATAACTGTACGATGCCATCAATTATAAAATGCATCTCAGTTTCAGATGTTAAAATGTGAAAAAAGGTTTAAATCAATGAAATCTGATATTAAAAAATAATCATTCCTCTGTTAGATTTGTCAGCTTCGCATGTTACTATTTGAAACACCAAGAAGGCCTACCAATTAAAAGAATTTTTCATGACATAAATGTATAAGAGCTGAGCACACGCACATAAAAATTTGTTAAACATATCTTAAATATTTAAAATGTCTCTTATTGCATCAAATCAAGAAATATTTTACTCTCTCTCAAGTCCTTAAACACTAAAAAAATTTGGTAGCTCACATCTTACCATTTGAGCTCGGAGATACATTTGAGCTTGACTTGCAGTTAGGGTAGGGGAGGTACTCCCTAGTAACATAGTCTGTTGGGTAATACTGCCGCTGGTAGAACTGGAAGCCTGGGAACGGCTTATTAACTGTGCAGGTGTAGGAGAAGTGGAGAGGTTGATCTAAGGAAGAAAACATATTAGATCATAGGCTTCCATGACAAAAGCTGAAGTCAGGCAATCAATAGTATATGAAGTGGCAAAGGAACCTAAAAAAAGGAGGACTTCGACTTTGACAGAACCCCTCACTTCTTTGGGCAATTATTTGCACATATGCAACAATAGCATTTACTGGGTAGTAATTAGAACAATTTTGAAAGATATCCTCAATGTGTTTCAATAAGATTCCAGTATCTTAAAATATCATTTTCACTCCTTCCCAAAAAGTAAGGCTAATGTTTCATTATTTTAATATTCCACATAACTTAAAACATTCAAACCAACAGTGTACACTATTTTGTCAGATTCTGTCACATTCTGAGGGATTTTTGAAGTGAACAAAAATTAAAACACAGATAATCCATTCATATACATAAAAACACACATGTAACATATAATTAGTGTTCACATTCTTTCTCAAAAGCTCTCAGGAAAGAAAAAACTACAATTGCTACTTGTCAAGCAGATAAAAAAATCCTGAATACTGGTTACAAAATTAAATTATACACGCTCCTTTAAAGTGCCCCTCCAGTGGTTGAGCACTGACCCATGCACAAAGAGATCGCTGGTTCAATTCTGGTCAGGACACATACCCAGGTTGCTGGCTCCATCCCTAGTAGTGAGTGTGCAGGAGGCAGCCAATCAATGTTTCTCATCGATGTTTCTACTCCCTCTCCCTTCCTCTCCCTCCATAAATAATTAAAAATATATTAAAAAACAACAACAAAAACTAGTGCACAGTCTATTTCTAGGATATGTAAGAGACTAGTATCTCTTTGTACCTGTGAAGGCAAACTGGGTGAAGTAGGTAACAGGGCGAAGAGAGACCTTTATACCCTTTTTTGTCTTTCCAATTTCATACAACATTCATGTATTATCCATTTAAAAAATAAATAATATATACATATATTTTAATCCTCACCCAAGGATATATTTTTATTATTATTATTGATTCTAACAAGAGAGGAAGGGGAGAGAGAGAGAGAGAGAGAGAGAGAGAGAGAGAGAGAGAGAGAGAGAGAGAGAAAAACATCTATCAGTTGCCTCCTGTACACACCCGCCTGGAGATCAAACCTGCAACCTTTTGGTATACGGGACGATGCTCCAACCAAATGAATCACCCAGCAAAGGCTAAATAATATTTTTAATGAGAGTAATGTAATCTGACCTCAAATTCTTTTTGTGGACAAAGCATAGAATAAAATTAAGAAATAAGAAATTAAGAAAGCATTTATTAGACTTTTGATTCAAGCAATAAGGCAGACTGGACTCTTATATACATGTACCCAAATACACTCACTAAAATATAAATCAACATGAAAAATTAGTATAGCTGAATTTAAAAAGAGGGAGCCTTAGCCAGGTGGCTTGGTTGGAGTGTTGTCTCATAAACCAAAGTTGCACGTTCATCCCTGGTTGAGGCACATACAGGAAGCAAGCAATCCACGTTTTTGTTTCTCTGTCTCTCTCTTTCTCCCTCTCTCCCTCCTTTCCTCTGTAAAATCAATAAACATGTTTTCCAGCGAGGATAAAAAAAAAGAAGGGAGGATTTCTAGATGCCAGAAAAAAAGAAACTCAAAGACCTAAAGTCCCAACTGACACCAATGTAGTCTCAAGGGACACTGGCCTACAAAGATACTAGTAGAAGACCTAATTTTGAGCCTATTTTCAGGGAAAGCTGGAAGTAAAACCCCTATTTTGAGTCAAGATACTCAAAAGGTCTGCTCAATACATGAAAAGGAAGCTGGAGAAGCTCCACCCATATGCCCTGAGAAACAGCAAGGCAGCTTGCCATCTGCCCTGCTCCCAGTGTGGGCAGAGAGGCTCTTATGCAAATCAAAACTCTAGATTTGCACCATGTGGAGGAACAGAATACAAATTGACATTACCTGTATAGTTTCACAATCCATCCCAAAAATTAGTATTTGCACTAGTTCAGGACATCTGTTAAAATGAGCAGGCGGTCCTAGCCAATCTTGCTCAGTGATTAGAGTGTCAGCCCTCCAATTGAAGGGTCTCAAGTTCAATTCTGGTCAAGGGCACATACCCAGCCGGGGCATGGAGGCAACTAATCGATGTGTCTCTCTCTTACCGATGTTTCTCTCTCTCCCTGTCTCTCCCTCTCCCTTCATTCTCTCTAAAAATCAATGGAAAAAATATCCTTGGGTGAGAATTTAACAAAACCAATTTTAAAAAGAACAAGTGAATGGAGGAAGCTGAGTAAAGGTTATAGAGGAGGATGTCTCTGTACTATTTTTGTAACTTCCTATGAGTCTACAATTATTTTAAAATAAAAAATTTAAAAAAAAAACTTTACAGAGGGTATACAAGAGTTGGTTAGTTAATTCTTTAAAGTTAGCTGTATCTTTTAAGTATTTCTTAATTTTAATGAAATACTTAAACCTGTAATTCAGTAAACATAATATACAGAATTAGTCTGCAATCTGGCTTTTACTCCTTCATACTACTAAAACTCCAATTAGCAATAATCAGTGCCTTCTATCCAACAAATTCAGTGAATTTTTTTCAAACCATTCCTTCTCAACCTTCTGACCCATCTCCAAAATGTTCATGTTTTACCTTTAATACTTCTCTTCTTAAATTCCTAAATTATCACATCTATTCTGTGTCAAAAAATTCAATCATGATTACTCTTAATCCTTGAAGACAAACTCTTATTCTGAGCTCCAGATCCAATTACTTACCAAAGACATCTTACTGGATGTCTCAAACATCAAACTTATTATTATTCCTTCTTGAGCCAACTTCCTCTCAAATGGCCATCAGCATCTTTTAAAATCCCCCAAACCTGGGAGTCATACTGATTCTTCCCTCTCTTTTACTATACATGTATCTTATTGATTATCCACCTTTATTCTCCTCATTCTCATTTTGATTTTTAATCACTTAGTTTGAGAGTCTAGACCCATGGCACTTCCATCTTGATTTCTTTAGCAGCTGCAAATTGATACCCCACCTGGAATCTTGCCTCCCTCTCCTTTCCAGATAATCTTTCCCTGATTTTAATATTAACCATTAAAAACCCTTCTGCATAACATTCAACCTCTTCTGACTCACTAGCACCATGTCCTCCCACTCTTCTATACAACACCCTTCACATTAGCCATATGAAGCTATTTGCAATATCATGATTTCTCCAGCCTCTATGGCCCTGGTAATAATGCTCTGGACTGGACTAAATGCCCCCAAGCCCTGCCCCCTCTCCACCTATACAGTGAACAACTCCCTCTCAAAAATCTTCAGCTCTAATAAGCTTTACCAGGCATCCATACATCCCGTAGTAGAACTACTTTACCTTCTTTTTGTCTGTTCTCTTCCAGATACTCTGGCATATACTTCTACCTTCTAAACAATAATTTATTTCTTTAAGGGTAGGGACCATGTGTTATTCATCTTCATATATCCAATATCCGTAAAAGTGCCTTCACTTATTAAGTTAATAAATATCATGTTATTTTAAGGCATATTTCAGAGTTTTAATGTAATATATAAGTCCATCACAAAGAACATGTGTGTGTATGAAAGAGAGGCAGATATAAAGAGAAACAATAATTTAGGTATAACCTTTAACAAAGCAGAGTAAAAATGTAGAGATGTGTTAGATAATAAATTTTTGATGTGCTATATAATAAATTATTAAGAAACCCCCCAAAATGTAATCTGTTTCGATATCACTCTACAAATACACATTTTGGATAAAGCCTTGCTCCAAAGATTAAATCACTTAGCAGTGTAAAATTGAACCCAGGTTTTCCAACTCATGTATTTTGGCATTCAGGGGCTTTCCTATACCTTGAAAGCTCAATCGATACTCTGGGTCAGTCTGCAGTAACAATGCCTTGGCACTTTTTTTCAGTCAGTGATGGGGTGGGGGAGGAAGAGGCACAAACCACACACTCTTTAAACAAAAACACAATAAAAGTCTTTTTAAAAAATGACTGGCTGATAGCTAAAATGCCTGAGTACTCTTTAAGGAAACAGAACACAAAGTACAGACAGTATGCTTTTCTTGGTCTTTAAAAAGAAAAAAGGGAAGTGAGAAAACTAAATAGTTACTTCCTAACCACCTGAATTGCATTTCACTTCGTCTACGTAGTGAGGTCAAAGAACAAATATCATGTTTATTTTTAAGTTCCATTTAGCAAATAACACGTCAGGCAGGGTCTACTAATGAATGCCCAACCGTGAGAATGCGTAGGTTAGTCCTCACCTCTGCAAGAAGTCATCTCCACTGCTGGCCTACAATAAATGTTCATTCCTTTCCACAACTGATAAGGTTCTCCTCTATTTCCTGCTTTGTTCCACTGACCTGAACCAGATGCCCTGAACAGTTTTCTGTCAATTACATCCCAACACTCCTAAGTCCCTTTCACTTTAAAGCCTTGGCCAATCCTGGCACCACACTTAAAAAAGGAACCTACTGCTTGAGTCCTATTACTAGAGTCTCTTCCCAGTGGCACTGATGCCAAGAGCCATCAGAGAAAATCAAGTCTGCTAAGAAAAGCCATTTAACTCCCAATTACCTCTTGGGGTCCCCAAAAGGAGGTTACACAGGGTCTCTGGCCCAGAGTACTCTCTAGAACCAAAGCCCATTTGAGAGCCACTGCTGACAACTGACTGATCAAAATCATTGATTATCTACAGGGAGAAACAGTACACAAGCATAAAAAAAAAAAAAATGTATGCCTATATTATATGGAATGAAAGTATCTTAATGACCCAAGGTTAAGAGAAAAATACTACAGAATTACATGTAGTAAAATCTTACTTATATAATTACATACAAATGTCTGTGTATGTGTATGTATGTGTGTGTATAAATCACATGAGAAGAACATGTTGAGAGACAAGTGACTACACTGTATATACAAACAATATATATGCATAGGGTTCCTACCCTTATCTGTGGTTTTGCTTTTCACAAAGTAGTCCAAAAATATTAAGCGAAAAATTCCAGAAATAAACAATTCATAAGTTTTAAATTGCATGTCATTCTCAGTTACATGATGAAATCTTACACCATCCTGCTCCATCCCATATGGGACACAAATCATCCCTCTGTCCAGCATATACACACTGTATACACTACCTGCCCATTTGTCACTTAGTAGCAGTCAAAGCTACCAGATCAACTGTCACAGTATTGAAGCACTTGTATTGTCTGTCATTTAGACAATGAGAGAACACTCATATTTTATTTATGTAATATAAAAAAACAATAAAGTTCTTCAATCAGAAATAACCACTGATTAATAGTTTGCTGAATATTACAGATTTTCTTCCTGCATAATCATATATATAGATATAACTTTTAAAAAATAAGTTAAGCCCAGCCAGTGTGGCTCAATGGTTGAGCATTGACCTATGAATCAGGAAATCGCGGTTAAATTCCTCATCAGGGCACATGTCCAGGTTTCATAATCTCCAGTTGGGGGAATGCAGGAGACAGCTGATCAATGATTCTCTCTCATCATTGATTTTCTATCTCTTTCCCTCTCCCCTCCTCTCTCTGAAATCAATTTTAAAAAAAAATAACAAGTTAAATGACAAGAATTCTGTTTCGAGTAAGATGGAATTGACATACTTTTCCCTATTTCTCTTCCTAATTATTACTGAAACCCCTAGATAAACATAAGATAATCCCAAAGGTGGGAAAATAAGACTGGCTAGAGACCTCAGGAAACAATGTGGGTGTGAACTCCCTGGGATTTCTTTTTGCTTCATATAACCCAAACTTTGGGCTAAAGAAGACTGTAACACTAAAATATCAATGGGCACAGACAAGAAGGAGCCCCAGTAGAAGCCTGCTATTTCTACCCAAAGGACCAGGAAAGAGACAGCCCAGCAAGTTTTTTTTTTTTTAATTGCTTGACTTCACAGAAAACATTGTGGCCACACCCACATGCACACCCACAACAGCAAAGACCTCACAAGGCTGTAATTAGGCACCCCAACCGCCCTATTCCCTCCAAAGGGTTAGTGTCAGAGAAGGCCAGGTAGAGAGCCAGGACTTTAATCCCAGCCAGGCAGTAACAGACCACCACCACAAACCACCTGTTCCCCGCAGAATCAGTGGAGACCATATGGGAAGCAGTCCTAGCCCTGCCAGCCAGGAAAGCATCAGTGGGGGCCTAGTGAGGAGCCAGAACTCTCATCCCCCACCCAGCAATTACAAGGAGAAACCCCTTGAGTATCAATGGAGACCAAATGGAGAACCTGTCTCATAACATAATACTGAAAATGTCCAAATTTTAATCAAAAATCACTCACTGTATTAAAGAACTAGAAAGAGCTCTCAAGCTGAATGAAAGACAATCCTTCCTATATAATAGAGAGGTAATATGGGAATTGACAAGATGACTTCTCCCATATGGTCAAAACATGGCCGCCACAAGATGGCTGGCAGGGGAGGGCAGTTGTGGGAGATCAGGCCAGCAGGGAGGGAGGGCAGTTGGGGGCGACCAGGCCTGCAGGGGAGGGAGGGCAGTTGGGGGCGACCAGGCCGGCAGGGGAGGGCAGTTAGGAGCGATCAGGCTGACTGGGAGTGATTAAGGGGTGATCAGGCTGTCAGGCAGAAGTGGTTAGGGGCAGCCAGGCAGGCGAGTGGTTGGGAGCCAGCAGTCCCAATTGTGAGAGGGATGTCTGACTACTGTTTTAGGCCCTGTGGGATCAGGCCTAAACCAGCAGTCGGGCATCCCTCAAGGGGTCCCAGATTGGAGAGAGTGCAGGCTGGGCTGAGGGACACACCCTCCCCACCCCCTTCCAGTGCACGATTTCATGCACCGGGCCTCTAGCTAATAAATAAATGCCAACACCAAGACAAGATATAATTATCTGATAAATATTTTAAAGCAATCATCTTTGAATAAGCAGTTAAGAGCCTGCCCCTCAGCAAAGAAACAGAAGATAAAAAGAACCAAATGAAAAGTTTAGAACTATAAGAAGAATAGAATAACCTAAATAAAGTAAATGCGATCATACTATACATTCTTTTTTTTCTTGCTATTTTTCAACTTAACACCTAATGAAAATCTCTGTAAAAATTAATCCTCAATTAAAGCATGCATATTGTTTATAATTTCTCACTATTATAAACTATGCATATTTGCATAATTACCTGTATCATTTCTGCATAATTATCTGTCCTTTTTAGTAAAAATGAGAGTGCCATGTGAAAGGGCATGCACAGTTTAAATTTTCATACACATTACCAAGTAATTCTAGAAAAACTGTATCATTACATTCCTGTTAACAATGAGTCTGCCTACTTTCTCACGTCCTTGCCAACAATAGGTATTGTCTCAATGTTTTTCCTTGTTTTCTAATTTGAGAAGTAAAACTAGTCTGTTATTGCTGTTTTTACATACATTCCTTTATTACTAATATGATAAATATATTTTCATGTGTTTAAAGCTAAAAATAGTCTTTCTTTTGAAAATTACCAATGCAGGTATTTTGTGAATTCTCACTGATATAAAAGAACCACTGGTATTTCATAAACATAAGCTGATTAATAAATATGGTTTAAATACATTTTCAACCATTTTGTTGTTTTTTAACTTTGTTGATGCCTTTTTTTTGCAGAAGTTTTTAATTGGTTTAGATTTCATTTTAGGAAATCAAGTTTAACTTGATTAAATCTTAGTCATATTTAGTTGAAGTACAAAGACATCTAAAGGCTTAGTTCCAACTAGTTTTAGAGCTAATCAATCATAAAACTCACTACTGATAAGTATGGAGAATTAGTCTTTCTGTTCTAATAAGGGGAAAGAAGAGGATACCGGCGCCCACTAATTACCTATACATTATATTAAGAATAGATTTCTCCACATACATAGTTTCCAAAGTGGTATCACTGAATTTTTACTCCATTTTTTAAAAATATAATATTCTATTTCCCCATTGGGATTCCACTCCTACTTAAATACCCAACCTATTTGGCTGTTAATTTGACAAACTAACTTGTAGCTCTTTTTTCTACTGGACTAATTCCCATGACTTTCACTTTATCTGAAAACCTACCTCAAAATAACCAAACTATTAGTCTGTCACCTGATAGATCATTAGGGTCACTACCTAAAGAGTTCTGCTACCATGCTCCGCCTCTCTTTCAAAGCTTGACCTAAATTTATTAAGCAATCTTGGGTATCATAATTTGAAATGCTGGTCAACTTACTTGAGCTATTGCTCAATTGGGACAGAAAATAAAACAAATGGCCCTAGGCAGTTTGGCTCGGTCGATAGAGCGTCGGCCTGTGGACTGAAGGATCCCAGGTTCGATTCCGGTCAAGGCCATATGTTTGGATTGTGGGCTCGATCCCCAGTAGGGGTCATGCAGGAGGCAGCCGATCAATGATTCTCTCCCCTCATTGATGTTTCTATCTCTTTCTCCCTCTCCCTTCCTCTCTGAAATCAGTAAAAATATCTTTTTTAAAAAAGAAAACAAATGCAATATATTATTTCATTTTTTTCTTTTTTTTCCTGAATATCCATTCTCCCTACTTACTTCTTTTTCCCCAGCAGCCACTCACAGGCTCTAGCATATTTCATTACACAAGCTGCCTAATTTATGACAAGTGACACTAATATTGTCATAAAAATTAAGCACAATCACTGGAATTATAATTTCTGTGAAAGTCACATTCATAAAATTGTAATGAGAGAAAAATAGTTTAAAAGGATGCCTTGTAATATTGTGAAGACAAAAAAATTTAAAACACTTATCACTATGTTGTCAAAAGTTATTCCAGTATTTCATGGAATAAAGAATCGGTCTATAAGGTTTTTAACCAGTCCACAAAATGTTTAGTATCAATACATAGGGCCATATTACATTACTTAGATTTTTCATTTTCTTCAGTCTAACATTTTCAAGGCATAAGTAATTTCTTTTTTAACTAATTCTATTTATATTCCAGTATATGTCCCTTAACTAAAGGACAGCACAAGTTCACCTTCAATTCCTCAGCAATCTATAAACTATATTCTGTTGGAGTTAATTTTACAAAGCATCAACATATTACCACATCAGATCAAGAAAAAGTAGCTAGGAAGGACATTATAGGGTTAACTCAGTGGTTCTCAACAAGGGGCAATTTTGTCCCCAGAAAACATTAGGCAAAAATGTGCCTACAGACATTTTTGGAGGTCCCAAAGGAGGAGGGAAGGGCCACAGTGTACTGATATCTAAGTGGGTAGAAACTAAAGGTGTTGCTAAATATTCTATAATGCACAAGACAGCCCCCAAAACAAAGAATTATCTGGTCCATCTCTGGCTGGTTAGCTCGGTTGGTTAGAGCATTGTCCCAATATGCCAAGGTTGTGGGTTCATACAAGAATCAACCGACGAGTACATAAATAAGTAGAACAAACCAATGTTTCTCTCTCTCTCCTTTCTAAAATCAATAAAGAACAAAGAAAAAAGAATTATTTGGTCCAAAACGTCTACAGTGATGAAACTGCTAAACCTAGGACAACTGATGAAATTTTAATATACACTACACTGCAACAATGTTAAGTTTACTGAATTTGATCATTTTCGTGTGGTTTTGTTTCTAGTAAATATATATCAAAATATTTAGGACTAACGAAACATGTCTCAACTTACCCACAAATGATTCAGAAAAAAACATTATGTAAATATGTAGAGAGAAAAAATAATGATAAAGAAATGAACCAAAATGCTAACAACTAGTAAAACTGAGAAAAAATAATGATAAAGAAATGAACCAAAATGCTAACAACTAGTAAAACTAAAATTATTCATGCAATTTAAAATTATATCAAAATAAAAAGTTAAAAGAGTATTACCATGCCTATGAATTTCTTTTAACCAGGAAAGTTTGCAAAATTTCCCAGAATATATGCAAGAGGGCAAACCAGCTTTCTTTTACTCCTTTTTCAAAATAAATTATACTACCTTGAGGAAACTAATTCTAAATTTGACCCAGATAACTCAAGTAAGTGCAAGCTGAAATGTAAAATTTCTAAAGTGTGAATTTCAGAGAAAAAGCTAGAAGCATTTAGATGTCTACCAAGGATATGAAATGCTGTAGTGTATCACAGTAAATGCATGGCCTAATACCTGTGCATTGTACATTTCAGGCTTTCAATACATACTGAAAACTGCAATCATTAGAACCACAAAAGATCTGAAAACACTCCATGGGAAACAATGTATAAGAAGTAAAACAAAAACATTTTTAGACTTAGATTTTCAGAAGTTTAACGTTAGTTCTGAATTCTTGAACCATATCATTCTTACTTCTGGGTACTTATTACTTAAATAGTATTTAAACAAATATACAATTAACAGCTTTGCTAATATTAGCAGTTTACTTTTGGAAAGCAATAATTAAAATTTTTAAATACAGGAAAAAGTTTACGGCACTTACAGAAGTCTGGGACATACTTGACTGTTGTGTGACACTTCCTGTGGGGGATGTAGATGGTCTTCCACTGGACAAACTTGCCTAAAATAATAAGATCTTTAAAATATGTCTATAAAACCTAAAGTTAAAATCTTTCTGGTACCAGGATACCACAAAACCGTAAGAAAAAGTAAAAATGTTTATATATGAAGCTATTCATTTTACAGTGAACATGGATTAAGCTTTGGCCAAACAGATTAAGAAGAAAAAAAAAAGCTGAATGGTGGACACAGGACCAAAAGGGTAATATGATTTTAATAGCTGCACTCATTGTCAGTTTACTCTACAGGCTTCTATCTTCTTTCGTGGAATCACCATTCTAACATTACAAAAAAGAAACTGAAGCTACATCAAGTGCCAGTGGGTTTCAGTTTCCTAACTCATATCACAAATACGATGTTACTTAAAATTACACTACCAAGAAAAAGCAACAGCTGGAGATGTGATTACAATAGATATAAACCTTTTTCAGGTTCAGTCAGTTGAGATCCTCCTCTAGTAAGATTTAAGACTAAATCTCACATGTAGTTTTATTTAAATAAACAGAATAATAATGAAAATATTTTTAAAACACAAGAATTTAATCATAAAATCATTCTGCTATTAGTAGAAATAGTGTGATTAGGTTTTAGAAAGTACATATGTGTATCTTTACACGAAAAATTTCTGGAGGGTTACATATCAAACTGGTACAGTGGCCAACTCTGAAGAGTGGGAAAACAGCAGTGAGTGTAATAAAAGGAATACTTCTACTTTAACTCTTATAAACAATTTTATACCGTTTAATTTTTTTTCAATAGTGTAAATTACTTGAATATTGGAAAAAAACTTTTTGAGTTAAAATGTAAATACAATTCATGTAATACTAAGTATTCACTGTTATACCTAAAATTTTACATGTAAAATCATGACACTAGCATAGCATTTCTGCAAGGTAGATAAAAAGCAGTGGAACAAAAAGCTAGCAACAGAGTAATATATAAAACATATCCATTATTTTTTAAATTAACTTCCATTTGGCAGCCTATTATATGTCCCTAATAAAAATTATCACATAACATCTGAGAACTCTGAAATAATACCCAATTCATTTATTTTCTGCAGTATCTGCAAATAATGTCAACTGAGGCCTCATAATTTGTCACTTATCCCACTCTCACCTGAACGGCAGCAAGGCTCTGAAGCTGTGAGCTGCTCAAGTGCTGCTGCTGCAGAGCTGCAGTGTGCAGCATTAAGTGCTGCTGCTGAGCCGCGTACATTTGCTGAAGGTACTGAGCAGCTGAGCTGGAGGGACGATGCAATGCCTGTTGAATTACCTGTGATAAGTCAATTGAACCAATGTCAAACCATAATTTTAACCATAAAGTAAAGTATTAAAAAAGTGGCAGTTTAAAATTTTACTACTTGAATATTCAACATCATAAGCTTATTAACATCGTTCTTTCCTAATTACACATCACTAGGATTATGTAAATTAAATCCGTACAAATTAAAACTACCCTGTATAGTCAATTCACAAAAGAAAAAAGATCCAAACAACCATTTGAAAAGATCTTCAATTTCATCAGCTGACAAAAATTACAAATTAAAACAGGATATTATTTTCCAACTTTCAGAAGGATAAAGATTTAAAAGACTACTACTACTAACTGAGGAAATAGGTACTCTCATAAATGGTCATAAAAATGTAAATTGGTAAAAGCATTTTGAATAAAACTTGGAAGAATTCAGCACTTGGGTATAGGAAGGAATATGTATAACCCTGCAGCCGTTACAAATAGTAATGCAAAGCAGTGCTGCCCAATACAGTAGCCACTAGCCACATGTGTCTCCTGAGCACTTACAATGTGGCCAGTGAAATTAAGGAATTGAGTTTTTAATTTTACTTCATTTTAACTTAAATATAAATAGCCACATAAGCTAGGAGCTATTATGCGACACAGCACATACTAGAATATCTACATTAACTAACAAAAAGAATTCCCAAATACATCATAAGGTGAAAAAAGCAGTCTACTAAATAGTGTATAGAGTAAAATGCCTTTTTATATTAAAAGTTTGTGTGTGTTTTTTATAATACTTTTTTAAACATTTTTTTTTTTTTATTGATTTCAAAGAGGAAGGGAGAGGGAGAGAAAGATAGAAACATCAATGATGAGAGAGAATCACTGATTGGCTGCCTCCTGCACTCTTCACATTGGGGATTGAGTCCACAGCCCGGGCATGCGCCCCAGACCAGAATCAAACCCAGGACCCTTCAGTCTGCAGGCCAATGCTCTATCTACTGAGCTTTTAATATAGCTATGGCTATACTAAAAGTTTTGAAAGAGCCCTAACCGGTTTGGCTCAGTGGGTAGAGCGTGAGCCTATGGACTGAAAGGTCCCGGGTTCGATTCCGGTCAAGGGCATGTACCTTGGTTGCAGGCACATTCCCAGTGGGAGGTGTGCAGGAGGCAGCTGAGTGATGTTTCTCTCTCATTAATGTTTCTAACTCTCTCTCTCTCTCTCTCATTTCCTCTCTGTAAAAAATCAATAAAATATATATATTTTTAAAAAGTCTTGAAAGAATATTCAGGGAAACGTTAAAGGACTACCAAAGGGTAACTGGATTAGAGGAGATTTTTACCTTCTCGTTTGTACTTTTCTTTCTTTTTTTAATATATTTTTATTGATTTCAGAGAGGAAGGGAGAGGGAGACAGAGATAGAAACATCAATGGTGAGAGAAATCACTGATCAACTGGGGATCGAACCCGCACGTGCCCTTGACAGTAATCAAACCTGAGACTCTTCAAGTCCGCAGGCGGATGCTCTATCTCCTGCGCCAAAACAGCTAAGGCTCTATTTTTCTTTAAATGACTGAAAAAACTTAGAATGAGTAGGTATTGTATTAATAACCATAAAATTATAAAGCAATTTACTTTTTAGAAAATTACTACTTTTCAAATGTAATTTTTCAAATATTTCTGTTTTTTAAATGTCAGATTCTGTTTCAATTGTTTCAACAGAATAAAACTATCCTTACTAAAATAATTCCTATAAAAATGTTACTGAAAATATTAGTATAATATAAAATCTAAGCCTGAAACTTCATAAATAAACATAAAAAAGACAAACATTCTATTAACAGAGAAAAATTCTTTATCTGCCCAAACCAGTAAGTCAGACTATGGCAGTCTTCTGCAACCACATCCCAAAGTAACAACATGTCCACTGTGACTCTGAAACAGCATAGAACTCTAACAGCAGCATCAAACCATAGAGATAAGTGAGTAATAAAGCCATATCCTATAGTTTTAGGGTATGAGTCAGGGCACCTGGAACCACAAAATTCCAAGAAAGTATATTTCTTTGTGTTGTTTACTTTCACTTGTTCATATCTCGTTTCTCCAACTCCAGATTGCTAAACCTGCTATAGACTTCTGTCACAGTATCAATGTAGCCTTTTGACCCTACAGAGGACTAATAGACCAGCACCAAGTAATATATATATACTAGGGGCCCGGTGCACAAAAATTTGTGCACTCGGGGTGGAGGGAGTCCCTCAGCCCGGCCTGTGCCCTCTCACAGTCTGGGACCCCTCAGTGGATGTCCTATGATGGCCCCAGTCTGCCAGGCGCCTTTTGTGTGTGTGTGTGTGTGTGTGTGTG